>BSBM01000023.1:9842500-10007500 GCA_027924585.1 Larix kaempferi
GATTTTTGCATTAAGACCTTCAAAGGCTACACCCACAAAAGAGGTACTATTTTCGAGGTTTGATCACTTAGACAATTATAAAAAAATTATAAAATTACAAATTAAATTTTCAAAAAATAATGGCGCACAAGTGCTATATGTTTTCTACATGCATGCCCATTTTTGTAGCTTGATTCCATCATTTAGGCCCTCAAAGGCTGCACCCACAAAAAGCTATACCTTATCATTTGCCTGAAAAATAAAAAGTGTATGTTAGGAAAAATGAAACTTGACATAGCTATGCAAATTTTCAATACATAAAATTTATATATTCAGAAACGTGATTCAATTTCCTACATTTCATCTTTTTTACTCAATGCAAGATATTTTGCGTAAGTATCTCAAAAAATCCAATTAAGTTGAGGGATGCCTGATTTTTCAGTTTTCTATTGCATCTAACACACCAAAAGTGACCCTCATTAACTTCCACTGACCCTAGAAGGAAATAGGTAGATAGGAATTCCATGGAATTTTTAAAGGGAAGCATAATTTACAGTATGTACTGAAATTTTTTGCTTGATTCTTGTATCATAATTCAATATGTTATGTTTGTTTCATCTATTATTGTGATTGAGTTAGTAAAATCGCCAGCCATTGCAAATTGATATCTCAGCATGCATCAATAGATAGTAACTTATGTGATTATGTGGTATGTGTGTTTAAGTATTATTGGTGTACCTACATGATGTATGTAAGGATTATATACACTTACATAACTCATCTACGTATGTTGTATGAATGATCTATTATACTATTAAAATATGGCTTGGATGCATTGTCATTGCGAATGATCACATTATAATTACTATTATCTATTTAGCTATGAAATGATATTATTACGTCAAGTTATTAATAAATAGTTAATTAATTGTGAACATGGTTAATTATAAATTATGGTCATTGAAGGTGGAATAATATTAATGATATTAGTTAGTAGTTAATAGGGTTGTTCATGACATGGTCCATAATTGTTAATGATGGTAATTTAATGTTAATAAGATTATTATTAACTTGATTCATTAATATTAACAAGTAGACATGTTAATAATGCTAAGTAAATGTTAATGTGATTATCATTAAATAGATTAATTAATATTAACTAAGTATTAATGATGTTAATTAGTGTTATCAATATTATGGTTAACTTAATTAATAATTTTTAATTAGTTTTAATTATAACTAAAGGGTAATTATTATATTATGATGTGATAATCCTTAAATAAATTATTAGTGGTCCTAAGAGTGTATTAATTAATTAGTTAGTAATTAAATGTTGATTATAATAAATATTTGGATGTTGAATTAACTTCATGTATAACATTAATGATAAGTGTCATGTCTATCTTAAGTTGAATTACCTAGTTGTTAAATAATTATGTGAAATTGTTTGGTTATTTAATAATTGTGTTAAAATGTATTATGTAACATTATAGTTTAGCATGATTATGTTATGTTAATAATTATGTTAATTTGTGATAAAGTTGGGATTTAATAATAATTATGTTAAATAGTTAAAATTAATAATAATTGTATAATGCAAAGTGTGAAAATTTATATTGTTAAAATATAATTACGTCGTGCGGTTGATGTAGATAGTTACGGTGGTCCTTATTTAACCAACAATTCTGTTAACAAATTAGATTTATACTAGTTAAACCAAGGACCTAGGAAGGTCCCTACAATATGCAGGCCATCCATGCAATCAGAAAACCGTTACAAAAGTAAAGAAAGAGTATTATTGTTTATGGATGAAGAAAATCATAGCTGAGTTCTTAGCCAAATGTTTTGAATGCGAAAGAGTGATAGAAAAGCATAGGCATATAACAGGCTTGTTACATATGTTACCCATACGGATCTAGTGATGATAGATTTCATCACCAAATTACGAAGTACTACAAAGCAATGCCACCCCATTATGATGGTAGTGGACAAATTAACGAAGATTTCACATTTTATATGTGTCAAATCAACTTATAAGGAACCAACATTGCTAAAATTTATGTGAGAGAGATAGCTATATTACATGGTGTTCCAAAGGCCATTATTTCCGACAGGGATACTAAATTCACTTCAATTTTTTGAATAGGTATGTTTAAAGAATATGGAATAAAATTAAATTTCAACACAAGTTATCATCCTCAGAAAAATGGACAAACTAAAAGATCTTACCTAATCATCGAAGACATGTTGAGAATGTATGTGAGAGATTGACTCTCCAAATGGGAAGAATGTATATAGATAATGGAATTTGCATACAACAATATAATGTAAATATTTGATGTTGGGATTTCCTTTTACTTAAGACTTCTCTTTGCATTCTCAAGAATGGAGCTGCAATAGGAGAAATTGCAAGGTTGCATTTTCTAATGGTGGCCATTGCACTTTTCATTAATATATTGCTACATTTGGCCTCAACTACTAGGTTTTGTAACAATAAAACAAATAATTATTTCATTTCATTAGCAAAGTATTAAAATTAGGAAGGTCTTGCTTTCATTAAGACATCTCTTTGGTTCTAAAAATCCATTTTTACAATGTTCCATGTTTTCTTAGTGTAGAATGAAAAGGAAATCTTATAGGTAGAGTGATGATAAACCATACATTTTTCATAAGTTACTGGTGTTTTTTGTTTAGGTTTCAACCCCAAGTCCATATTGGAAGTGAATGGAATTTTTTCTATAACACTATATAGATTTACAACTTTTCAGTTAGAACATTGTCACTCTTTTGCTACTCTTGTAGCCTTGTCATGCTTATAAATTTAGTTGCCATGAAAATGGTTAAAATGGAAAGTACATTGTGCAATGGTTTGTTGAAATGAAAAGAATGACATGCCATTGTTTTCATATATTTGAAAACTATTGATGTTAATGTTGGTAACTCCATTTGAATTGGCTAATTTTTAATAATTGAAAAGCTTAATAGGTGTGATAACATTTGAACCCTAACCATAATAGTGAGCTTATAAACTATAATAGATACTTGATAGTCCGTAATTCATCAAAATAGTGAAATATCATATTTTTTTAAAAACTAAAATAACATAGATTTTTAAATTTAAAAATAAAAAAATTAAATTTGAATTTATGTTATATAAAGTAATTAATGTAAACTCTTCACATACTGTAACATAATTTTATATTTTAATTAAAATTATAAAATAGTTCCATTTAACATTTAAAAAATGAGTTCTAAAGTTAAAATAAACTCATTTTATTATATTTTAACTAAAATTATAAAATAGTTTCATTTAACATTTAAAAAAAAATTCAAATAAACTCATTTTGTTATATATCATTCCCTAAAAATTTTCAATTATAAATTTATTTTAAATGTATTATATTTTCATTTAAAAATAAATAAATATATCTATTTTATTGTATTTTTTAGATTAAAAATATTCACTCATAAATCTATTTTATTTTGTTTAAAAAAAATCAAAATATAAAAATATAAAAATCAAAATTAACAATTATTATTATATTTACAATGAGTTGTCTATGTTAACCAAGTACAAGTGGTGTAGAGTTGTACTTGTACTTGATGGCTCCGTTATCTTAAACTTTAGATCATATTAGTTGGTGGCTATCTTAAACCCTAGATCATCTCAGTTGGTTATATTAATCAAGTATAAGTGGTGTAAAGTTGTACTTGTGTTGATGGTTAGGTTCTACATTGAAACCTCACATTATCTTCTTGATTACTTTTATATGTAATTCCTCATAAATAGGACATCCAAATCACTTTTAATTTATATTAAATTATTATTATTATAAAGTTATAATTACATGGATATGTGTTTAGAGATTATTTCAGATCAACAAGACTAACCTAGGTATAACAAGTGTATAGTGGAGATTCATTTCATGGTCGTGATATCTTGTTATGCTCAAATGCATTTTGATTAAGATTTAAATAAGTTTGAGTTAAGTGGTAGATAAGAAAAGATGTATATTTATGAAATTTATTTTTATATTTATATTAATTAATTTAATATTTATGCTAATTTAATGTGTATATTAATAATTTTAATGTTTAACATTTGGACTAGTGTGTTTTTAAAAGAATTAATAATTTAGAAGATATGAAAGATATACACTAAAAGTAACGTTTATATGTATGTACTTGATTAACTAATCAATTTAAACTCTAGATGATATTATGAGCTACTTGAATATATAATTATTCATAAATGAGACATCCAAATCCCTTTTAATTTATAGTATCATTATTATAAATTTATTTTCCTACTTTTTCATTAGAAGTAAATCACTTATAGTATCATTATTAATGAACCAACTACCTGTATGCGCCAATGCATATAATTACACAATATTGGGAGGGCATACCTATATGAATGGATTCGACTTAAACTCGAGAGAAATCTGCATAAATATATTTCCACTTAAACTCTAGAAAAATCTGAAAATCAGCACAACTTTTAGTAAACTCTACATTTACTTTAACATAATTTTATGTTTTAATTAAAATTATAAAATAGATCCATTTAACATTTTAAAAATAAGTTCTTTTAAGTTAAAAAAAACTCATTTGATTATATATATCATTTGTAAAAAATTACAATTATAAATTTATTTTAAATCTATTATATATATATATATTAACAAAAATGTATATTGAATATTAAAAAAAAAGGAGCCATGGTTTTTATCCAAATTGGAAAAGTACATGAAGGCCTAAATGGATTTTATCATTTTCAGTTTCTCATAGTCTGAGAAGACCACCTTTGTAATACTATGAATGGATGTTAAAATACCTTCCATCTCATTCTGAGAAAGATTATTACAATGAACTACTATTGAATGTTACAGTGCCTTACTTCTCATTCTGAGAAAGATTATCACTAATAAATAGGATGAATGAATTAAATGTTGATGCTGCTGTTGAGAGAATTTGCTGCATATTGTGTTGAATAGATTTATAAGCAATTCGAGAGTTTCATAGTGTCCTTCAAAGTTTGCTAATGCTGATTAAGACTAACAGATGTTGTCTTGGGATTGTTGTTGATGCTTCATAGCCATATCAATTTATCATTCTGCTTCAGATGTTGAATAAAAGTTTAAGAATTCTGATGAGTGCAAAGGATTATGAGATCTGTTTTGATGCTTGAGAAAATGTTGCTCTGCTTTCTCTGATCTCGAATTAAATATATCCAAGTATGATTGTGATGGTTTTAAATGGGAGATTCATTGCTCAAACTGAAGATACTGAAAAATTTATTGAACTTGCAAAGACCCTACTGTGAGAATTCTAGATGAATCAAGCCCAGAGTGTACTGGAATTCTAATGCTTAGGGATCATGTTCAGATGGAGAGATATGAAGAGGACTTATTTTAATCTGAAGAAGCTTTATAAAAAAGAATCTACTCCATTCGTACTGCTGCTAAGAAAACCTTCTACCTTCAGAGTTGAGAATAAGATTGATCTTAAGTTCACTCCAGGATTACTTTTGCTCTACTGTTGAATTAACCAATTCTCACAAAACTGTCGACTTCATCTTCACGATCTGCCTCCTTTATACTGCCTCACGGACTACCTCTGTTGCTAATTAGACTTCAAAGAAATTTGAAGATGGCTTAATGATGAGCTTAAGTGGAGATGTTATCACAATTTCATATCTGCGTGAAGATGTATCCTCCATTTCCTATGAATTCTTATCTCCCAGGATTCGCACAGTACCATATAATTCGAATGACAGGTTTGCTCCATAGACTCACTATTTAGTGAATCATCATGGCTAATCTTATTGAGAATGCTCTGAATTGGAGGATAAATGACATATTAAGAGGATTATTCTAATCAAGCGATCTAAACTAGCTGACAGATAAAATTATGCTTATAAAATTTCCAGCTCAAGGAATATGATGGGATTCAGCATCCAGATTAGAGAGCTTGAGAATGCCTTGTTGCTGACTAGAAGTAGCATTAGCTTCTGTATCTGCCTCGGAGTTTAAGATTCTTAAAATGTGATAAGACATGAACTTGGTAAAGGAGCTCGAAATATGATGAATTTGCTGAATGATATGGCTAAGAGGAAAGTACATTGTGCAATGGTTTGTTGAAATGAAAAGAATGACATGCCATTGTTTTCATATATTTGAAAACTATTGATGTTAATGTTGGTAACTCCATTTGAATTGGCTAATTTTTAATAATTGAAAAGCTTAATAGGTGTGATAACATTTGAACCCTAACCATAATAGTGAGCTTATAAACTATAATAGATACTTGATAGTCCGTAATTCATCAAAATAGTGAAATATCATATTTTTTTAAAAACTAAAATAACATAGATTTTTAAATTTAAAAATAAAAAAATTAAATTTGAATTTATGTTATATAAAGTAATTAATGTAAACTCTTCACATACTGTAACATAATTTTATATTTTAATTAAAATTATAAAATAGTTCCATTTAACATTTAAAAAATGAGTTCTAAAGTTAAAATAAACTCATTTTATTATATTTTAACTAAAATTATAAAATAGTTTCATTTAACATTTAAAAAAAAATTCAAATAAACTCATTTTGTTATATATCATTCCCTAAAAATTTTCAATTATAAATTTATTTTAAATGTATTATATTTTCATTTAAAAATAAATAAATATATCTATTGTATTGTATTTTTTAGATTAAAAATATTCACTCATAAATCTATTTTATTTTGTTTAAAAAAAATCAAAATATAAAAATATAAAAATCAAAATTAACAATTATTATTATATTTACAATGAGTTGTCTATGTTAACCAAGTACAAGTGGTGTAGAGTTGTACTTGTACTTGATGGCTCCGTTATCTTAAACTTTAGATCATATTAGTTGGTGGCTATCTTAAACCCTAGATCATCTCAGTTGGTTATATTAATCAAGTATAAGTGGTGTAAAGTTGTACTTGTGTTGATGGTTAGGTTCTACATTGAAACCTCACATTATCTTCTTGATTACTTTTATATGTAATTCCTCATAAATAGGACATCCAAATCACTTTTAATTTATATTAAATTATTATTATTATAAAGTTATAATTACATGGATATGTGTTTAGAGATTATTTCAGATCAACAAGACTAACCTAGGTATAACAAGTGTATAGTGGAGATTCATTTCATGGTCGTGATATCTTGTTATGCTCAAATGCATTTTGATTAAGATTTAAATAAGTTTGAGTTAAGTGGTAGATAAGAAAAGATGTATATTTATGAAATTTATTTTTATATTTATATTAATTAATTTAATATTTATGCTAATTTAATGTGTATATTAATAATTTTAATGTTTAACATTTGGACTAGTGTGTTTTTAAAAGAATTAATAATTTAGAAGATATGAAAGATATACACTAAAAGTAACGTTTATATGTATGTACTTGATTAACTAATCAATTTAAACTCTAGATGATATTATGAGCTACTTGAATATATAATTATTCATAAATGAGACATCCAAATCCCTTTTAATTTATAGTATCATTATTATAAATTTATTTTCCTACTTTTTCATTAGAAGTAAATCACTTATAGTATCATTATTAATGAACCAACTACCTGTATGCGCCAATGCATATAATTACACAATATTGGGAGGGCATACCTATATGAATGGATTCGACTTAAACTCGAGAGAAATCTGCATAAATATATTTCCACTTAAACTCTAGAAAAATCTGAAAATCAGCACAACTTTTAGTAAACTCTACATTTACTTTAACATAATTTTATGTTTTAATTAAAATTATAAAATAGATCCATTTAACATTTTAAAAATAAGTTCTTTTAAGTTAAAAAAAACTCATTTGATTATATATATCATTTGTAAAAAATTACAATTATAAATTTATTTTAAATCTATTATATATATATATATTAACAAAAATGTATATTGAATATTAAAAAAAAAGGAGCCATGGTTTTTATCCAAATTGGAAAAGTACATGAAGGCCTAAATGGATTTTATCATTTTCAGTTTCTCATAGTCTGAGAAGACCACCTTTGTAATACTATGAATGGATGTTAAAATACCTTCCATCTCATTCTGAGAAAGATTATTACAATGAACTACTATTGAATGTTACAGTGCCTTACTTCTCATTCTGAGAAAGATTATCACTAATAAATAGGATGAATGAATTAAATGTTGATGCTGCTGTTGAGAGAATTTGCTGCATATTGTGTTGAATAGATTTATAAGCAATTCGAGAGTTTCATAGTGTCCTTCAAAGTTTGCTAATGCTGATTAAGACTAACAGATGTTGTCTTGGGATTGTTGTTGATGCTTCATAGCCATATCAATTTATCATTCTGCTTCAGATGTTGAATAAAAGTTTAAGAATTCTGATGAGTGCAAAGGATTATGAGATCTGTTTTGATGCTTGAGAAAATGTTGCTCTGCTTTCTCTGATCTCGAAGATAAATATATCCAAGTATGATTGTGATGGTTTTAAATGGGAGATTCATTGCTCAAACTGAAGATACTGAAAAATTTATTGAACTTGCAAAGACCCTACTGTGAGAATTCTAGATGAATCAAGCCCAGAGTGTACTGGAATTCTAATGCTTAGGGATCATGTTCAGATGGAGAGATATGAAGAGGACTTATTTTAATCTGAAGAAGCTTTATAAAAAAGAATCTACTCCATTCGTACTGCTGCTAAGAAAACCTTCTACCTTCAGAGTTGAGAATAAGATTGATCTTAAGTTCACTCCAGGATTACTTTTGCTCTACTGTTGAATTAACCAATTCTCACAAAACTGTCGACTTCATCTTCACGATCTGCCTCCTTTATACTGCCTCACGGACTACCTCTGTTGCTAATTAGACTTCAAAGAAATTTGAAGATGGCTTAATGATGAGCTTAAGTGGAGATGTTATCACAATTTCATATCTGCGTGAAGATGTATCCTCCATTTCCTATGAATTCTTATCTCCCAGGATTCGCACAGTACCATATAATTCGAATGACAGGTTTGCTCCATAGACTCACTATTTAGTGAATCATCATGGCTAATCTTATTGAGAATGCTCTGAATTGGAGGATAAATGACATATTAAGAGGATTATTCTAATCAAGCGATCTAAACTAGCTGACAGATAAAATTATGCTTATAAAATTTCCAGCTCAAGGAATATGATGGGATTCAGCATCCAGATTAGAGAGCTTGAGAATGCCTTGTTGCTGACTAGAAGTAGCATTAGCTTCTGTATCTGCCTCGGAGTTTAAGATTCTTAAAATGTGATAAGACATGAACTTGGTAAAGGAGCTCGAAATATGATGAATTTGCTGAATGATATGGCTAAGAGGAAAGTACATTGTGCAATGGTTTGTTGAAATGAAAAGAATGACATGCCATTGTTTTCATATATTTGAAAACTATTGATGTTAATGTTGGTAACTCCATTTGAATTGGCTAATTTTTAATAATTGAAAAGCTTAATAGGTGTGATAACATTTGAACCCTAACCATAATAGTGAGCTTATAAACTATAATAGATACTTGATAGTCCGTAATTCATCAAAATAGTGAAATATCATATTTTTTTAAAAACTAAAATAACATAGATTTTTAAATTTAAAAATAAAAAAATTAAATTTGAATTTATGTTATATAAAGTAATTAATGTAAACTCTTCACATACTGTAACATAATTTTATATTTTAATTAAAATTATAAAATAGTTCCATTTAACATTTAAAAAATGAGTTCTAAAGTTAAAATAAACTCATTTTATTATATTTTAACTAAAATTATAAAATAGTTTCATTTAACATTTAAAAAAAAATTCAAATAAACTCATTTTGTTATATATCATTCCCTAAAAATTTTCAATTATAAATTTATTTTAAATGTATTATATTTTCATTTAAAAATAAATAAATATATCTATTGTATTGTATTTTTTAGATTAAAAATATTCACTCATAAATCTATTTTATTTTGTTTAAAAAAAATCAAAATATAAAAATATAAAAATCAAAATTAACAATTATTATTATATTTACAATGAGTTGTCTATGTTAACCAAGTACAAGTGGTGTAGAGTTGTACTTGTACTTGATGGCTCCGTTATCTTAAACTTTAGATCATATTAGTTGGTGGCTATCTTAAACCCTAGATCATCTCAGTTGGTTATATTAATCAAGTATAAGTGGTGTAAAGTTGTACTTGTGTTGATGGTTAGGTTCTACATTGAAACCTCACATTATCTTCTTGATTACTTTTATATGTAATTCCTCATAAATAGGACATCCAAATCACTTTTAATTTATATTAAATTATTATTATTATAAAGTTATAATTACATGGATATGTGTTTAGAGATTATTTCAGATCAACAAGACTAACCTAGGTATAACAAGTGTATAGTGGAGATTCATTTCATGGTCGTGATATCTTGTTATGCTCAAATGCATTTTGATTAAGATTTAAATAAGTTTGAGTTAAGTGGTAGATAAGAAAAGATGTATATTTATGAAATTTATTTTTATATTTATATTAATTAATTTAATATTTATGCTAATTTAATGTGTATATTAATAATTTTAATGTTTAACATTTGGACTAGTGTGTTTTTAAAAGAATTAATAATTTAGAAGATATGAAAGATATACACTAAAAGTAACGTTTATATGTATGTACTTGATTAACTAATCAATTTAAACTCTAGATGATATTATGAGCTACTTGAATATATAATTATTCATAAATGAGACATCCAAATCCCTTTTAATTTATAGTATCATTATTATAAATTTATTTTCCTACTTTTTCATTAGAAGTAAATCACTTATAGTATCATTATTAATGAACCAACTACCTGTATGCGCCAATGCATATAATTACACAATATTGGGAGGGCATACCTATATGAATGGATTCGACTTAAACTCGAGAGAAATCTGCATAAATATATTTCCACTTAAACTCTAGAAAAATCTGAAAATCAGCACAACTTTTAGTAAACTCTACATTTACTTTAACATAATTTTATGTTTTAATTAAAATTATAAAATAGATCCATTTAACATTTTAAAAATAAGTTCTTTTAAGTTAAAAAAAACTCATTTGATTATATATATCATTTGTAAAAAATTACAATTATAAATTTATTTTAAATCTATTATATATATATATATTAACAAAAATGTATATTGAATATTAAAAAAAAAGGAGCCATGGTTTTTATCCAAATTGGAAAAGTACATGAAGGCTTAAATGGATTTTATCATTTTCAGTTTCTCATAGTCTCAGAAGACCACCTTTGTAATACTATGAATGGATGTTAAAATACCTTCCATCTCATTCTGAGAAAGATTATTACAATGAACTACTATTGAATGTTACAGTGCCTTACTTCTCATTCCGAGAAAGATTATCACTAATAAATAGGATGAATGAATTAAATGTTGATGCTGCTGTTGAGAGAATTTGCTGCATATTGTGTTGAATAGATTTATAAGCAATTCGAGAGTTTCATAGTGTCCTTCAAATTTTGCTAATGCTAATTAAGACTAACAGATGTTGTCTTGGGATTGTTGTTGATGCTTCATAGCCATATCAATTTATCATTCTGCTTCAGATGTTGAATAAAAGTTTAAGAATTCTGATGAGTGCAAAGGATTATGAGATCTGTTTTGATGCTTGAGAAAATGTTGCTCTGCTTTCTCTGATCTCGAAGATAAATATATCCAAGTATGATTGTGATGGTTTTAAATGGGAGATTCATTGCTCAAACTGAAGATACTGAAAAATTTATTGAACTTGCAAAGACCCTACTGTGAGAATTCTAGATGAATCAAGCCCAGAGTGTATTGGAATTCTAATGCTCAGGGATCATGTTCAGATGGAGAGATATGAAGAGGACTTATTTTAATCTGAAGAAGCTTTATAAAAAAGAATCTACTCCATTCGTACTGCTGCTAAGAAAACCTTCTACCTTCAGAGTTGAGAATAAGATTGATCTTAAGTTCACTCCAGGATTACTTTTGCTCTACTGTTGAATTAACCAATTCTCACAAAACTGTCGACTTCATCTTCACGATCTGCCTCCTTTATACTGCCTCACGGACTACCTCTGTTGCTAATTAGAATTCAAAGAAATTTGAAGATGGCTTAATGATGAGCTTAAGTGGAGATGTTATCACAATTTCATATCTGCGTGAAGATGTATCCTCCATTTCCTATGAATTCTTATCTCCCAGGATTCGCACAGTACCATATAATTCGAATGACAGGTTTGCTCCATAGACTCACTATTTAGTGAATCATCATGGCTAATCTTATTGAGAATGCTCTGAATTGGAGGATAAATGACATATTAAGAGGATTATTCTAATCAAGCGATCTAAACTAGCTGACAGATAAAATTATGCTTATAAAATTTCCAGCTCAAGGAATATGATGGGATTCAGCATCCAGATTAGAGAGCTTGAGAATGCCTTGTTGCTGACTAGAAGTAGCATTAGCTTCTGTATCTGCCTCAGAGTTTAAGATTCTTAAAATGTGATAAGACGTGAACTTGGTAAAGGAGCTCGAAATATGATGAATTCGCTGAATGATATGGCTGAGAGGAAGATTATTGCTGATGGTGCTGGTGTTGAGGGCACGAATAATGATCAAGGAATCCTCGAACACTTGAATCTTGTCAATATTTTTTTCTCTAGCTATCTGGCAGCCTTTCAACAAGGCTAAAGCTTCAGCGACGTTGTCTGACCTAATGCCCAAACCCCACCTATACTTCAATCTTATGATCCCATCTCTATTCCACAAGACTCCACCTGCTCCTGCCTCACCTGGATTGTTCTTGGAGGCACCGTTGAAATGAAGGCTTTCCAACTCTTGATTTGTCCTCCATTCTTGGAAGTCTTTAGATGTGAGTCTAATTTTCCAGGATGGAGTGAGTCTCTGATGGGGCTCGTTCCTGGGTTGCAGATTGTTAGTTCCTAGCCACTCCAATTCTACCTTGCTAAGGGTTGAGTCTGGCCTAAGCTTAGAGTGTTTGAGGCATTCGAGCAATAATCCTTTAGATTGGCCTGCTGTGTGGGTGGGATTGCATCTCTTTTCTTAGAATATTGCCTGATTTCTGGCAATCCAAATTTTCCAACAAGCAAATTTTGGGATGGAGATCCATAGATGATACCAGAGCTTATCCTTGGACAGGGGAGCGGGATAGATAGATTTCGACTCTCTTAAGAGTTGAGTGATGGTAGTGAACATGGGCATGCTGATATTGAGGTCATTGAGAAAATATTTCCATACGTTCTTTGCATAGGGGCATTCCAGAAAAAAGATGTTTACTAGTTTCAATGTTTCTCTGGTAGAGAATGCACTGAAAGGGCCCGTGTATACCTCTCTTACTTAAATTTTGTCCGGTGAGAATTTTGCAATGATTTAGAGTCGAGATAAAGAAATTAATTTTCGAGAGTTCGAATGTGTCCCGGACCATTTTCCATATGTCATTTCTTGCTTCTTCTTTCTGTTGCAGAGCTTTGTATCCAAGGGCAGCAGTGTACGAGCCTGTTGGCCCCCATCCTCGGTCATCCCTGGCCAGTTAGTGCATAGGGGTGCATCCTTTCAGATTCTTAATAAGGATGTCATTGGCTGCCTCGAGATTTGCAGGAACATCTAACTTTTTCCAACTATCCCAATTTCCATGACTGTCCCAGCTGCTAAAATCATTTAGAGTTGTGATTCTTTGATGGGCTAACGAGTCTGCAATATTTTTTAATTCATGATTATTTTGCATTGCTTCATTTTCCATAATTCTATCTTTGAAAATATCTATTTTCTTACCGTTTCCAGGTACCCAGTATAGTTCTTTTAAGAAAAAACCGCAGGCCTCTTTGCAAAGGGACCAAGTGCTTGTTCCTTTGGAGGTAGGCTTTTGATCTAAACATCTTAGTTTGTCTTCATTAAGATATTTCTTCCTGATCACTTGGCTAATTCTGTTCCGCTTGTTGTGGAGAATCTGCCATAATATCTTTCCACCTAATGCCAAGTTTGCATGATGAGGATCCCAAATTTGTAGTCCTCCCGTGTCTTTCGCCTTCTTAATCGTCTCCCAATTTACTAAGTGAAATTTTTTATTTTTTTCACCATTGTTTTTCCCTCCTACCAAAAATGTATTATATTAAAATAACTCATTTTATTATATATATCATTTGTAAAAAATTACAATTATAAATTTATTTTAAATGTATTATATTTTCATTTAAAAATAAATAAATTTTAAATGTATTATATTAAAAGAACTCATTTTATTATATATATCATTCCGTAAAAAATTACAATTATAAATTTATTTTAAATGTATTATATTTTCATTTAAAAATAAGTAAATAAATTTATTTTATTGTATTTTTTAAATTAAAAATATTCACTTATAAAACTATTTTAAATCTATTGTATTTTGTTTAAAAAAATCAAAATATAAAAATATAAAAATTAACAATTAACAATTATTATTATATTTGCAATGAGTTGGTTATGTCAACCAAGTATAAGTGGTGTAGGGTTGTACTTGTACTTGATGGCTCAGTTATCTTAAACCTTAGATCATCTTAGTTGGTGGTTATCTAAAACCCTAGATCATCTTAGTTAGCTATGTTAATTGAAAGTATAAGTGGTGTACAGTTGTACTTGTGTTGATGGTTAAGTTCTACATCTTAAACCTTAGATTATCTTTTTGATTGCTTTGATATGTAATTCCTCATAAATAGGACATCCAAATCACTTTTGATTTATTTTATTATTATTATTATAAATTTATAGATACATGGATATGTGTTTAGAGATTATGTGAGATTAACAAGATTAACCTAGGTGTAACAAGTGTATAGTGGGGATTCATTTTATGGTCATGATATCTTGTTATGCTCAAATGTATTTTAATTAAGACTTAAATAAGTTTGAGTTAAGTGGTAGATAAGAAAATATGTATGTTTATTAAATTTGTTTTTATATTTATATTAATTAATTTAGTGTTTATGTTAGTTTAATGTGTATATTAATTATTTTAATATTTAACCTTTGGGCTAGTGTGTTTTCAAAAGAATTAATAATTTAGAAGATATGAAAGTTATAAGCTAAAAATAATTAATTTAAACTCTAGATCATATTGTGAATTACTTGAATATATAATTTTTCATAAATCAGACATCCAATTTTTTTTTAATTTAGAGTATGATTATTATAAATTTATTTTCCTGCTTTTTCATTGAAAGTAATCATTTTTAATTTATAATATCATTATTATAACTTTATTATCCTGGGGTTTCTTAGGAAGTAATGATCTAAAATATAAGGAAAATAAAGTTAATATGCATGAGCCAACTACTTGCATGCAGCAATGCATATGATTACACAATATTGTGACGGCATGTCTATATAAATGGATTCAACTTAAGTTTTAGAGAAATCTGAAGCTTCGCAGAAATCTGCATAAATATATTTCCACTTAACATCTAGAGAAATCTGAAGCTTGGGAGAAATCTGAAGATCAGTGGAATTTTTTTAAAACCATGTAAGTATCTTGAATGAAATAGCCATCTCTCCGTGTACTTCTGGTTATGTCTGTAAGCTGTCATATGCACTATAACTTCTGGTTAAAATATGCAGTTCATGAGTTTCTGTGTTATATATATATATATATATATATATTTTATTTGCATAAAATTGCTGGTTAAATCCGCAGAACGATATCAGAGCCAGCCCGGCTTTATCTTTATTGGCTTTCTATATCTGTTCTCTCATCTGGTGTATGCTCTTCACGTTGCACGCTCTGTGATCTTGATATATCTGACTTCGCTTTTTGCGTCAGTTCTACTTTGCACGAGATCTCTATTCTCTGCCGCCAATAACTTATCAGAAAACTTCTAGTTTGCAAGCAGAGAGAGCATTACCTGAGAGTGAAGGTCCCCACTCACAAATACAGCAGCAATCTGCTTGGCAAGCAGAGAGAGCATTACCTCATTCAAGTGTGTCTGGTCAATTTGGTTCGGATCCATCCAACAGTAACATTTCAGCGAAGGGAAGACGAAAACCAGGTTAGATCTGGTAGCATCTAAAACTGAGTTTTGCATTAATATTATTAAATCTTTTAAAGATCTAACTATTATTAGAATTGAATTTTGCATTAATATTATTAGGTCTTAAAAATTATAACTGAGTTAGATCTTGATCTCCAAGTAAGCTTGACAGTTCGATAACTCTATACATCCTTTTACTTTGTATTTACTTTCACGGATCTAGCTTTAAAATTTTTCTAATTTAGATTTAGTTTGTGATGTAATCAATAAATTTGAAACGAATTTGGAAAAAACGTTTGTTCCCTTGGTAACTTGTTTCTTTAAAAACCGTGCGAATTTGTTTCTTTCAAAAACGTTTGTTTCTTTGTTTCTTTATTTTTACCTCGAAGCCGTGGTTGTGCTTAAACAGATCCTTAGCCTGTGATATGAAACCTCAGCTACCCACCTTCGGAGAAGAGCTTTACTGCTTTCTTCGAATTGGCAAGAACCAGGAATACGACGACTGGATATGATATGTTATTAAACCTTCGCAACAACCATGGATTGATAGTTTCAATTTGTATTTACTTTCACGGACTTGCTCTAAAATTTGAAAAGCGTTTGTTCCCTGGTAATTTGGAAAAGCGTTTGTTCCCTGGTAATTTGTTTCTTTAAAAACCGTGGGAATCTATTTCTTTCAAAAACGTTTGTTACTTTGTGAATTTGTTTCTTTCCGGCCGTATGGAAATAAGCCGCATAATTTAGAGTTATCCCCCACAAACAGAATATAGAGTTATATCTAAATTGGCGGACTGAGTGGGTGTCTTCTTGGCGGACTGAGCGGGTGCCTTTGGCGGACTTGGCGGACTGAGCGGGTGCCTTTGGCGGACTTGGCGGACTTCTCTTTGGTGGACTGTGCATACTTCTTTTCGCCGCAGAGACCTTTGAATCGACCCTTTTTGGATCTTTTTCAGAGCATTTGCAGTCGTTCTATGGTCACTTAACCCTTGTCCTCGTAGTCATTATAGGGGGATATTTAGGATAGTCGAGCATTAAGTGGGGCCCAGATCTGGCTTGCCTTCATTCTCTCTTGCCAGGCATCTTCCTCGGTCGCAATTAGATGTAGCATAGTAACATTCTTTCTTTACGCTGTGTTATATATAAAATATAGGAATACAGCATGTTATAAGCTAATGTACCTATATATGGTGATGACGAAAGATTAACTCGACTCTTATACCAAATTAAAACTGAGCATCCAACGATTTATCCTCTAAGGGTAATTTTGCAGAAGACCTTTACCCAATAACAAGTTGTAAGTGTGATTGACCAAAGGGATTTTATATTCCCACCGAACCAAAATGAAGCTAGTGTCCAGAGCTAAATGTCAGAGAAATCAAGGCCTGTGTCCATTCTTGTTCAAAAATAAAAGAAGAATAAAAAAGCCTTACTCCTAAGAGCTCTATTAAAGAAGGAAGCTGCTTAATGCATGGCGTATGAAGCTCAACAGGTGCATCTGTCTGTAATGCATCATCCATCAAGTCGAGCTGTATAAGTCAATTCGTTTATGTCAATAAGCTCTGAGCACATCATCATAACTATAAAAGTAAGGTTTCTTCTTTGTTCGAGGTAATCTGAGTCTCCTATAATTACTAGACACCATGGACCACAAACATAACACTCCTAACTTCTCCAAGAGGTGGTTCTCAGGGAGCAGGTGCAAGAGCTTCGAGGGAAGCGGGTTCCTTCCTTGGTTGCTTGGCGAAGTACCTCCTGTTTGACTTCAATGCAGCCACCTATTTAACTTCGATGCGGCTGGACGCCTACAACATGACTGCTACAGGAAAATTTAAACCTAGAACAGAATCTGGAGATAATGCATAGCATGATTAGGTAAGGCCTCTTCTATGGCTCCTCCTGGTTATTCTTAAATACTCCCAGAATTTTTATATTTAGTGGGGCCTGGATCTGTGTTCCCACTCTTTGGTCCAGCAATCCCACCAGCTACCCAGCAAGCCAGTAAGAGTAAGTCAGCATTACCTTCTACATTACTGATGTTAACTTACCTGCCCCACCGAGAGAAGAACTATTCCCCTATACTCACCCGATAGAAGCCAAGACATAGTACCGTACCTTGCTCGCTTCCTTCATTCATCCGATGGGTCTATAGGAAGTGAGTAGCTAGAAAATGGATGGAAGTAAATGAGAGCTCAATTTGCAGAGTGATAAGCCGCTTCCCTATCATGAGAGATTAGAAGGAGAGAAATTAGATAACATTCTCATATACAAGAGCAAATCATAGCAAACTATATGCTTCAACAAACAATAACACGGATTGATTATTGATCCCACTTCCCTTAAGCGAGACTGAGCTTTCTCGAGCTGATCAATAGGTCCTTTACATAGTTCTTCCAGTACCTGCATGGCGAAGAAGGCAATTTAATACGTTTAGATTAGGAGCTTACAGTAACCTCTTATTAGTGATACAGCTATAGCCCGTTTCTTAGTATGAGTAACTAGGACTGGTAGCAACACCAGCAGCAGATATATAAACTCTAGATCCAGAGCCGAATGTTCCAGATATAGATCCATACTCAACAAATTATTGATCATTTGAGAACTTTAAACGCCACATAGCTAAGGCTACGTTTTCTCTTTTTAATCTTTTCTATAGCCCAATACGAAGAAAATTTTGTAACATTTGTACATATTTATTCTTATTATCAGCCCTAAATAAAAACGTTCATTTTTAACAAAATAATAAAAAATAAAAAATATTATGTCGACTAATAATTGAAAAGACCTGTCATTTGAATGAAACAAAGGCTTTATAATACCGTTCTCCAACTACTCCGCAGACCTCCCTTCCCTCTCCTCCCTTCGCAAACCTCCCCTCCACCCGTTACACGCAGCTCCTCTGCCCGGCCTGCGAGAGCCCAATTGGAGGCACCTATCGTATCTAGATCCCATGCTTACATTTTCAAAGCTGATCAACACGAGGCAGTTCGATTCTCAGCGTTAATCTACACGAGAATACCCGCAGGCTACAGCAACATGTTCCAAGAGTCCAAAGACTACACACAAACTTAAAAATGCTGTGCTGAGTCGCCCTGGGCAAACATAACCAGGTGACTGCCTAAATGAAACTGAGACTGTCTGACTAGCATGAATGGGCAAACCAGCATAACTTATTTATAAGTTCCCAAATAAGAGATGGAATAAAAAATTGAATAAAATAGGAAGAATAAAAAGATAATTAAAATTAAATTCATAGCTGCCTTTCCCTTGAGCCCTTTGTCACCTCTGGCATGAATCGCTGTCTCTAATTGGGCGCTACTCACAGAGAGGGTCCACCCCACATAGATAACCTACAAGTTAGACATAGTAGCGCCCTGATTTCTTTCTTCCTCATCGATTAGAGTAGACAAGTCGATTAGCCCAGCCCCCTCTTAACCTGTACCAGTCTTTGTTAGGATAGTTTATGACACTTGATCCTGTAACATACATAGGTTCCGGCTCAAGCAAGTATCTCTTTGTTGGAATCAAAGGTCGTGTGAAAGAAAACATCCAGAAGTAGTGGAAAATATGGATGAAATCATATTAAAATGCCCAGCCAATAAAGATGCTTAAGTGCTTCTGGTTATGTCTTTGCTTATTCTGAGCTTTCCCTTTTTGCATTTCTATCACGTCCCAATACGAGGTCTAATCCAAGAACCCCATGTTCTCTACCCTCGAGCAGAGATAGAGACAGAGATAGCAGCACAGCCAATTGCATTGGTTTATCCCTAACCATCGGGTGGCCTCTTAAACCGCAGCAGCAGAAACTGACACTAATAATAAACCTGAATATGACATTCACTGCCAAAACTGCAGCTAAAAGCACAGGACCTGAAGCTAAACAGACAGAGTTCTGCACCCTTTTTGTTACGCCCACCCTTTCAAATTTAAAAAAAAAAAATTACATTTTTCTGAAATAGCTTCAACTTTAGGAGTTCAATTGTAGAAATAGATTTAGCACCATTAAAATCAAAACGTCACCCAAAATTTCAGAGTTCAACAATTTTAACTAGTTCGAAATAGTAGAATTTTTAGACTACCTAATATAAATTCAAATTTATAGAATACTTCCAAATTCCTTTAAAACCTTAGCAATTTTTGCTTATGCTACTACTTTCCTAAGTTTTATTTCCTAAGGATTTCTTCATCATGCTTGTGGCATTTGTTGTAGGTGACATCTCTTGACATGATTGTATTAAAAGAGTGTAAATCTAGTCAACTAATATGTTATATTTACACCACTATAGATCTATCTAAACTGTGGATCTACCATGCTCCTATAGGGATGAAATCCTAAGGGTTTGCAACTCAAGGGATTGGATCCCTGATCTACCATGCTCCTATAGGGATCAAATCCTAAGGGTTTGCAACTCAAGGGATTGGGTCCCTCTAGAGCATGGTTGATCTGGAGTTTATATGGAACTATGATAGTTCCACTTGTAGGTGGATGCATAAGAACTTTAGGTGATTGTCAATATTTATATGTATTTTGAAATCTATTTGTGATGTGTTGTTATTGAAGTCATTCAATAATGATAGTTTTATTCACTGCAAAGAGAAGACTCACCTATCAATTACACTTTGAAACAAAGCACAAACATTGAAACCATTTTGGTCATTCATGTCCATGTTCATATGCAAATCCATCTTGATAAAGAGATTACACAAGAACCCTATAGGTAGAAACTTTCAAGTTTACACCTCTAAGATTAACTTTTAGGTTTTTACCTTAGGGATTTAATATCTATCAATACATAATAAATCTAGAATTAATTTAAATGTGTATTAATTAATTCTAATTTTCAATCTCCATACACATATTCGGCTAAAGATCCACTTCCTCTTCCCATTATAATCTCTGCCTTTTGGAATCGAGCGAAGAAAGAACCCTCCTAGAAACAAGTTAGTTCATAAGGAACATTAGGTAAGCAGAATTGTGAATGAAAACTTTGGAAGATCTAACCAAAAAAAGTGACAATGTGTTCCTTAAATTCCAAGAACTTTCCAGTCTTCAAAATTTTCAAAATATTGGTGTATGCCTTCCCCCACCTTCTAGATATCTTTGAGTAGCTCTTAGCATTTATAACCCCCTGAAATCAAGTGCTTGTAACCTTAAGTTACCACCTTTCTTCTAGCATTTTGAGAGAAGGAAATATGAGAGAGAACCTTATAGCAAGGGATTGAGGGAAGAATACAGTGATTGGCTATCAACATAAATGCGGAATTAAAATGGTATTTGATATTTCATTAATAGGCATTGGGATATACACAATAGGCAGTGCAATAGTTGTTGTTCTTATAAATTTAAAATATACAATTAGAAATGGTGTTTTATATTTATTAATTTAGAAAATCATGGGAAAAGTGAGGAAATTCTAGTGTCGTTGTGAATACAATGATAACCTACCTCCAAGCTCGAATCGATTTCTTTCATCTCTCTTGGTTCATACTCACTTTACTATCCTACTGGCCTTGTCATCTTTCGTATTGCCCACATGTAGAGTACATTAGCGTTCTCAATATTTTGTAATAGCTAGATTGAATTCTATGGTTATACGATTTTGTAACATCTAGATATCGTATGGTTGTTCCCTCTCTTCAACAACAAACACAGCAACGTATTTGCCAATTTGAACACTAAGAAATACTATAAGCAAGTATCTGTTAGGACATTTTGTAGGTTACCTGGTTTCTCTTTGTAGTAGAAATTATGTAATTAGTATCACAAACAAGTGTATGAGCGGTTACTTATGGCTAAGCATTTATACCTAGAGTTGACTTATAAATCCCTGAATTACATTCAGAGGTACTACGAATCATAGTGGTTATAAATCCCTGAATTACATTCAGAGGTACTACGAATCATAGTGGTTGAATCCTTAATTTGAATTATTCAGCCAGCAAGAAAATGTTAACATAATGTTTTAGTCTAAGTTGTAATGTTTTCTATACTAGTATACTCACTTAAGTTGTGGTTTATGAATATTGATGAATAACAAAAGTATCATCCCATGTATCACTATAATGTACCATATACACTAATTATATATAAAAAATATAAGTGAACCTCGCACAACTCCATATAAAGTACTGCGAGAATTGAATGTTAAGCTGCCAAATAAGCTCGCCCTACCTATGTTCCAACCCACTAGACCTAGGGATTAAGCAAAAAGTCATTGCCATAGTGATATGAATAGTCCAGCCTCTAGTAGTAGGTGAAAGGGTGATTAATATACACATGTCTATTTATAAGCAAGTGACCTGCATAGAATCATGGTGTGTAAGTTGGTTAGAGTAAGACTCAGTTTTTAATTATATTATTTCTCACGTATAACGTGACATAGACCATAATGGAGTATGTATGTGTTTCACTAATACTAGCTATTAAGGAAAGATAAATTACTATGTTGCATGCCAACTCGGATGATTTTTTTCAACACCATGAGTAGAAAACATAAAACATGAAGCTTAAGGAAATACCAAACCACTTGACCGTAAGCACTTAATTAACCCTTACTCACGATAGAATTAATCATGGTTAACTCACCCATTAATAGAGAAGAGTAATTAAGAGACTAGGCATCATAGTGATGTACAAGTCATTACCACCAGAAAAACTGGACGATATTGCGCTTATTGACACAGTATATTATAAGCGTGACTAGGGTTAATGGTTCATTAATCAAGAGGGTTAATAGTGAACATTAATAAATGAATGCATGACCTTTTAGTTATTTAGGCTTAGCTATGAGTTTGAGATAGTATTTACTATGAATTATTATTGACTTAATCAAATGTATGATTTCTTAGTTATTTATACATGAGCTATTAGTTCCAGTTATCTATATATACTTATGCTTTATTTTTTTTATTTTTTATTTTTATAATTGTTTTATTTCAAATTTGTAATAACAACTATAAAATTAATCTAGACATTACACTTGGATAATGAGGAAAACCATAAACCCTAATCCAACTCAAATTCTAAAATATAAATATCTATTCTTATAATTATGGAGTGAGAATAATGACATATTTACAATCGTAAGGAAAATAACATAGGTTAAATTTATTAATAAACTCTAAAGATGTTAATAAACTCATAACCCGAGATTAGTGGATACACTTAACCATGAATTACGCTTACTCTTTCTTACCTCATAATTAGTGGGTAAATTATAACTAGCATAGGCACTTCGTGAACAGGGTCATAAGTTAAGTGCCATGAATTAATACAAACATTAAACTATCATAAACATTAAAGTAATTAATATAAATATAAAAAAACACAATTTAATAAATTTAATAAAGATATAAACTAATTAATATAAACATAAAACAAATACTATTTAATAAAAATATCCTCTTTTTAAACCACCACTTCACTGAAGTCAAGATGCATTTAAGCATACCAAGATAGGACAACCATGAAATTAATCTGGATTGTACACTTGTTACACTATTGTTAATCTTGCCAATCTACTCAAGGAATTAAACACCTATCGGTGTAACCAGTAAGCATTACTTACGTATTTAGGGACGATATGGTACTTAACCCACTTACTACAAAAATTATGGTTACAACCAACTTACTAGTATAAATTAGCAGAATGCTATCTACCGAATGCTCTAGATAAACATGGAGCTAAGGGTCGTACTAGTTTTATGGGATTGGAAAAATTCTCAATTTTATGGATAAATGCATGGGTAGTATTGAGATACTTTATAAATTCTATGGTTTGGATATGAAAGACTCTACTTCTCATATTTTATAAATGTCATTACACTTTTTTTTTTCTTCTGTTTAAGTAGCAAGCACGTTAAATTGTTTAGTTTAAAATGTGTTTATCAATTGAAGTTCAATTGATTCAATTAAATTGCACATGTTTGAATAATTGGCGTAACTGGATTCTTCACTAGATTCTTAAAGAGCATGCAAGAAATCAAGGTAGAGGTTGAGTAAAGAAATCGCTCAAGAAAATAAAGAACCTTTAAACTTGCTTTAGCACCGATCTTGAATAATGACCTTCTATATGATTGATATATGTATGATTGAGAGATAGATTTAAATGTACATTTTAAATAAGTATTAAAAAATACAGCTCCATTCTAGTTGGCTCCTGCCATACTATACCCATTCATATGACATGAATTCAAATACAGCTAGATGTATGTTCGAAAAGAAAAATGTATTAAGAGTTCTATTCTGGCACATTAGAGTATAAGTTAAAGAAGATTTTTGGCAAAATATATATCTTTCAAACTAAGAACTAAAACCTGCCTCTAACATTTCCTTCCATCAATTGTCTTGAAACTGTTCATGATCAGCTCCTCCTTCAGTTGGATGACCATGTCTCTCTCGAAGGTGATCCACAGAGGCTCTGTTTGAATCACGGCGTGACGCAGAGTGCCCGGTCTTGGAGTCACCGCATCATAATCGTTGGGATCCGTGACCACATAAAAGTTCCCGTTCTTGCCTCCAAGGGCATTTCTGCCGAATCCAATGCCGCAGTCTGCCAGGCGTTTTCTGTTGCTCATCCAATTGGGGTCGCAACGCCAGCAATCATCAATGGGGTTACCAGTCCCGCATGACAGATAGGCTAGCTTTCGCCTCCTTGTCGTGTTATCAATGCTTCTGGAATGGCATAAAAAATCAAATTCACCCTCAAAAACATTAAAACATTATTAAACAAATGCACTTAACAGATCATAACATTAACAGATGATAACATTGAGTTGAGCGTTGAATTTACCTTTGAACTATTTGCATTACGCTCTCTGGATCCTTCTCTACAGCAGTAGTATTGGTATTGGCATTGGCAGGCTCTGCTTTTCTCAAATTCTGTGCAACCATGAATTCAAATAACTTTGCTGCCGCCGAGCCATGGATGCAAAGGATTCCAATCAAGAGCATGCACCTCAGAATACTCCGATTCTGCATCTTAGTACCCAATACTTACTACCGTGTGTTAAAGAAAAGGAAATGCTACAGCTCTAAACTCTCTGTGATATGAAATGCAATAGAAAATAAGAAAACGAGAACAAAAAGTGAAATGTGAGCATTCCAAGTAACCAATGCAAGAAGAAGGCTGACACAAGTGATAATTGCCCCTTTCTCTCTGATGTTCCTCTGGAATGGGAAGCCTGCCTTCTTATAGAGCGAACAGGTATGGGCATTGATGGAGGTATTGTATTCCAATCTCAATCTACTGTGTCATTCATTACCCATTCAATGAGAGTGAGGCCAAACTGTCCCATCACCATTGCAACTTCTTCTACCTATTGATTCATAACGGGAAATAACTGATTAACTTCCTGGTGGTCATTTGTTCGTTCATGACCTGGATTTTCGTCCTTTTCACCTGCTGGTGCATGTTGAGCAAGTAGGTCAAAGTGTTTGTCACTTCAGTAGCAGATAGGACTAAACTGTATGAACCCATGCATGATACCGAGCAGGTAATTGGTAGGCGGACCGCGGAACCACTTATTTTGAATAGGTTTAACCTCTTATTTTCAAAAGACTCGCGATGATAATTATATTTTAGTAAACATGTAACTTCAACAGTAAGAATTGATTAATTCAACGGAAGGAGACAGCAGGAGGACCTGATTAATTCAACGGCAGCGGACGTAATGAGTCAAGCATGAGCTCTGTACTAGGATGAAGGTTATTGGAAAGACTTGTTCAAGTTGGATTCCTTTTGTATTTATGAATTCATAACCATGTATAGTGGAAAAGACTTGTTCAAGTTGGATTTTTTTTTTTAAACAAGGATTCATATAATTTTCAACACGTATAATGGGAATCTTTTTTAAAGACAAAGCAAAAAAAAGAATTTCAGGCAGAAATTTAGAAATTCGAAGATTTGAATTGGATAGTTATTTTTAGTTGGAATTCATGTTTTATTTTGTAAAATTTAAATTTATCAATGTTTTATTGGATTTTGATGATAGAAATGGATTTAATATTCTTAAAAACCTCTGAAACATCCAAAATTCTAGTTTGACAATTTGAAGATGGCAAACTCAAAAAAAGATTTCGTAAAAGCTTTCAAGGATTTTTTTTTGGGGGGGGGATTATGAATCCTTTAATGGCTGATCAACCCTTTTTCATTAATGTCAAATGGGGAGAAGAAGAAGTTGGTTTCCATCAATGACAAAGGGGGAGATTGATGAATATGGTTGTTTGTGGTTGTCATTGATGACAACATTAATGACAAAGGGCTTTGGCACACCTAATGAGCCAAATGACCCATACTGTAGTCATTTGGAAATGGTCCTAATACCCTAGACAAGAATGAATTGGAGATATGGAAAGTGACATGGTAATGACATTAGACAAAGAATGCATATGGCATTGATACCTTGGCACAAGCATTTAAGTGGACAAGGATATAGCAACATGGTGACATGGCATAAGAAGGGAAAGTGACATGGACAAATGACAAATGGAAAAATAGAGAAGACAAACAAGAAGGGTTTGTGGGATTGAAACATAGCCCTTGTGGGCATCTTGAACATGACACCTGCGGGCATTCCTCATGAACCAATGCGGGCATATGACATGGCATGAGACGGGTGTGAAAACCCTGTTGATGTGGGATCAAAGACTAAGCAAATAACGTGGAGGAAAATACATATCTGTTGAAGATAACGTGGAGGAAAATAAAATTCATTTGATAAAATGACATGATAAGAACAAGTCAGCTCCATAAAAATAATATCTATTTTCAGGTTGGACACAAAATAATTCAAAAGAAATAAAAATAAAAATTGTTTGTGACAAGTCGGCTCTGAAAAATATTTGGAAAATTAGTATAAATACAAGTAAAGATTAATGTCAACGTGTGTGGATTCAATGAAGGTGTAAGCAGCTCTTAGATTTCCTGTATTCTGAGATTTTCGGGTGTTATGGAAGAAGTTGCAACAGTCCTTTAGTGGAAGTTTATTTTTATCTTTGTTTTGGTATGAAGAATTCCGTGGACTCGATGGTGTGAGAGACTACTTTGATGTTCGGGCGCTTGGTGTGGAAAAATTGGTGGTGTAAAGAATTTGTATGGGTCAGTGAGTAATTTCGGGAGTTCAGTTTGGATGAGTGAAGGCTCGATGGCTGGAGCAGAGGAGGATCAGAAATTATTGCAGTCAAGCATCATTTTATTGTTTATCTCTTATTTCTAAATGATTGGTTTATTATGGTAAGATGTTGAAGCAGCATGAAGACATTGTTTATGGGGTTCACTAAGATAGTGACAAAATATGATGATGATGTGTTCAAGTTGTTCATAATAAAATGAATTATGACCGGAATGATGAAGATATGGAGATATGTTGAGACAGGGTTTGATAATGGTCTTAAATAAAGACATATTGGAATGATGATGACAACATATTTGGTGGACAGAATTGAATATTGAAATACTCAGGATAGAACAATGTACAAGTAACTAGAATGATGACATGAGGACAATATGATGATAGCCAAAATGCTAAAAGAATGATGCCCTTGAACAGAGTTATCTTGATGTGAACAGAAGGTATTTGCTGGTGACCAGAACTAGGATATAATCACCTGCACAGTAGATGTTGGGACAAACACTAATGGAATTAATATGCAGTAAGACAGTGACAAGCAGATGATGATGACTTCCAGATGATTGAATTGGTGACAGTAATCTAATTTGTACTTATAAATACAACCAGGGTCTTGTATCTCTTTCTTGGCTGGGTCTGAGAAAAACTAGGCTAGGTACTAGATGATGAGTTGGTGCTCATTGTATCAGTTGGTGCTGAATTGCCTCACAGTTGTAGCCATTGAACCAAATACAAAAGATTACAAAACTATATCCTGTTTCTCTTGTGCAATGTGTTGATGATGATGTGTTTTAATTGATGAATGACATGTGCTTAGTTGATATATAATTCATTGATAAATATGATGCTGAAGTGAATGTGAAATAATTATACAAGATTGGTAGAAAAAATTTAAATTTCTCTCACACTGATTCACCCCCCCCCTCTCAGTGTGGCCATTGTGTTCAACATCTTCTTCTCTACTAATTGGCCTGGTCTAAGCATCCGGTAGCTCAATGAAACAGAAGAACCGGTTAGAAGGGAGGCAATTTTAAACAAAAATTCCCCTTGATAATTCATCAAGTCTATTTCACCTTTATTCCCCTCCTCACGATGATTTGAATTAGACCTCCTCCTTCTACAAATCTCTCTCACTATTTCGAGTGAAGAAGGGGAATTAGTATGCTCGTGGAAGATGAACACCGATCGGGTAAAATATCGTTTGAAATTGGTGAACTTCTCTTCTAAACCAAAACATCTATTCGATCTTTATTAACTGTTTATTTAATCATAGAGTATATACTCTCACAAAATCATTGGTCAATTCACTTGATATGTGGAATGAAAGAGAGATCTAGAAATGGAAGAGATGGTGGTTTGAACTGTTAGTCAGGCCTTACCTTTGGAATCTGAATTTACTCTAGTCTTCTTTGATAATCTAGCCAACTAATACGTTGAATTTGCACTAGTATAGATCCATCTAAACTTAGGATGTAACATGAGCCAAAAGGGATCAAATCCAATCCATCCCTCTTGGCGCATGGTAGATCTAGAGGTTAGATGAATCTATGTTGGTTCTAGGTGTGGGTGGATGCATAAGAACTTTAAAAATTATAGTAATTATTTATATGTAATTTGAAATTGGGTTGTGATGTGTTGTTATTGAAGTCAATTTTGTTCATTACAATTGTATATTCTCAATAGTATTATGTAAAATCAAAATTTCACATTTTGTAAACAGAAGATTGTGAAGGAAATAGATTAAGGTAGGTTTGACATTGAGGTTCCCTAATGGGTTGGTAAGGATGGTTCTCACATTTGGATATTAGATTGTCTCACCTATAAACTTTAGTTTGAAACCAATGCATAAACATTGAAACCATTATGGCCATTCATATCGGTTTTCATTTGCATATCTATCTCAACAAAGAGATTCCATAAGAACTTGTTATAGGAGGAGGCGCTGCATAAATCCATTTTAACTCGATATATATCTAGATGAAAAATTTTAGGTTTTTACTGAGAGATTTGATCCATCTTTATGCATAATAAATTTAAAGTTAATATAGATATATGTTAATTAATTCTAATTTTCAATCTTCATATACATAATCCCTCAAAGATCCACATCCTCTTCCCATAATAGTCTCTGCCTTTGGAATCATGCATGCACAATCCTACACACAATTGCAATCTAATCAAACCATGCAAGAAAAAACCCTCTCGAAAATAAGTTAGTTAGTATGGAACATCTAGAGACTAGGTAAGAATAATAGTGAATGAAAACATTGGAATATCTAAGTAAAGAAGGTGATAATGTGTTCCTTAAATTCCTAAAACTTTTCACTCTTAAGTCTTCAAAATATTAGTGTATGCCTTCCATCACCACCTTCTAGACCTCTTTGAGTAGCGGTGAGAATATATAACCCCCTTAAATCAAGTGCCCATGACCTTACTTTACCACTTTTTTCTAGCTTTTTGATATTTTATTATTTATTGGTAGTATTTTTTAAACTTAGGATATTAATTTAAATTTAAAATATGTAATTACATCTAAATTTATAATTTAAATTTAAAATATGCAATTACAAATGCTTTTTTATATTTTATTAATTTAGACAAGAACCATGAGGTGGCAATGTCCACGACGTTGCCACCTGGGCTAAGCTAAAGTATCTTGGTAATTGTAGGTAGCAAATTCTTTAAGACAAGTGGAAATGTTATCAATTTAGCATACATGGAAATGGAGTGTCCACAGAATAAATTTGCAAAAGTTGACAATAAATTCACTTAAAGATTTTATTATTCAAACATTTCAAGAGCTTTTTCCAAAACATTGGATCTAATTGGACACCATTTTTTAAAGAGTTTATTATTCAAACATTTCAAGAGCTTTTTCCAAGGCATTGGATCTAATTGGACATCATTTTTTATTTTTCTATGAGTTTTTGGCATGTACAAAGTTGGTCAATACTAATATCAATACATGTTGTGACCCATCTATAAGTGACATGCCTTTCGATGTAGTAACCTTAAATTTTATTTTATTTTCAGTTAGAAGAATTTTTTAAAAGTGAAACTATAATTTTATTTAAGTTACAAGGATTTTTTTTAAGTGGAAATTCTAAATTCTAAATGTCGGAGTAATAATTTTAATCCAAAGTTTGTGGTGATGCTCTTGTTTGTATTTACAATACAACCGACGGTCGCGAAGATAGAAACCATTTCATATTGGGAAAAAATAAACATAACCTCGTTGCAGTGATTGTAAGTTTAATATTTGTTATAGCACAATGACTAGTAAGAAACCGTGGATGGTGGGAATGACATTAATAAAAATATCATTTTGACTATCAACTTTTTTAAGGTGCAAAAACGTTGAAGTTTGTCTCTCTCAATGTTCCATAATTTTGATTATTAACTTCTTCAAGATGCAAAACCGTTGAAGTTTGTCTCTCTTAGTGTTTGATCTATCTTAGCCTTTAGAGTGGAGTTAATATGGAACTAGGCTGCAAATTTGGAGCTAAAATTGTAATTGAAAAGGCATGAACGATGGCATAGTTTGACATCTTTCAATAATGAATTATGAAACCGCTTTAGATTTCAGCCACTTCATAAAAACATTGTAAAATATTAAATCTCTAAAATTAAAAAAATTAAATAGATACCAAACAAATTTTCCATTTTTTTTTCCCAGGAAAAAAAGCGTAATTTTATTTCAGCAGAGGTGAACAAAATTACATTCTGAATATGCATATCAAGTATGCATGCGGATACCAACTTAACATGAAATAGTGCTAAAGACTTAAGAGTCTTCTTTACAATAGTCATGTGTGATCAAATAATCATCGATCCAAACCAAAAGATAAGTGGTTTTTAGTATATGTATAAGTCTACCGGTTCCCCGAACCTCGTGAGTTCCATTCCAAAAATAAAACAGTAAAGATCCTTCCTACAATAGTAGCCAAAAGTGTTTCAAAACAGAGAGATGACAAACAGTTAACAGGTTCAAAAATGTGTAGTAGTGGTAACCAAAGGATGATATCTCACAGAAAATATGCTTCATTAACAAACGGCCGGTGATAGTACTCAAATATAGTCCCCTCATGGAACTCCTTTACCTTCCACATCCCCATGGCCAAGTTCCTGCCAATTTTAGAAGCCTCGTCCGCCTCTGTGTTATTCTCCCTGTATACATGTCTGCATGAAAAATGTATAAATGAGTGTTGTAGATCACGAATGTCCTATAGAATGTTAGCAAGTCTAATATCTCTGCATTTTTGTATACCATGTGACCAGTTAGTAACATTCATAGAATCACCAAAAACATTAAGATTTTGACATCCTTTCTCGATGGCAAATAATAGGAGGAGTTTGTAACTCATAAGTTCTACATAATTATTCCCGCCAACCCCCAAGCCCCAGTACAGGTGATAGTAGTGAGAAAGTCCCAAGTAGGCACCGTATTCTCAAGAATATTCCACATAAATAACCTCTGTTTCATGGGACATTTTAATTTCCAAAGTGGCTTCCACCACCAAACCAGAGCCCGGGGATTGTCGAAGAAGCTAATATGATATAGCCGCTCTTAGGAGAAAAGATGCCATTCGGAACCCCTTCCCATACCAGACAGTCATCCCTTTCTCGGAGAAGGATTTGAGAGAGTACGAGTGCCTGATAATATATCCTCAATTCCACCTATTCAGCAGCCGACAGAGCCAGAGTGTTAACATCCAACCAGGTTTGAACCCATGGTCGGTCCAAAATTGGATCAGCAAACTGAGAGAGGTAAATGATGCCCAAGTTTCGAAGTGATGCAATCAATCCTTCCGATAAGAGATGTCTTCCTACACACCCAAACTAGGGATATTCCCCCACCCACAAAAGACGTCCATTTCCAATGTTCCAGGCCAAAAGGTCACCAATTATAGAGAAAGAATCAACAACAACTTTCCAAATGACCGATCCTCCTCGATGAGTCTTAACAGGGTTCCGAACCCAGTCCATAACAATTGCAGGAGCAATGTATTTCTGTATGACCACCCAGGTCCATAAACTATCAGTTTTTAAGATCTTCCAAACTCCTTTAGCCGCCAGAGCTTTGAAGAAGTAGAATTTGTTTTTAAGTCCCCAACCTCCCAAAGCCTTAGGAATTGCAATCTTCTGCCACCGAACCCAAGGGGAGACAAAATCTCCTTTACCACTCCATAAAAACCAAAAACAAATTTTCTGAGCCTTCTCCAATGTTCCTTTGGGGATCCAAGAGAGAGACATCTAGTAGACTGTAATAGCCTCAAGAACTGACTTCACCAAAACCAGCCTTCCTGCCCTCGAAAGCCACTTATGAATCCACACCTTCAAGCACTTATGGAGTTTTTCAATAAGCCAATTCCAATCCTATTTAGTATATGCATTTGGCTTTAACTGGAAACCAAGGTAACTGATGCCAGCATCCAAAGCCGTTAAGGTGTATGGAAAGACCCCCCTAATGGCCATAACCTCAGCTTCTCTTAACAAATGCACCGACAGGGTAGACTTCCTTTCATTAATCTCCATACTGGTGGCTGAAGAAAAAAGTTGAATAATACCCTGGAGAGCTTCAACGTCACTATGCGAGCCAGTACAAAAGATGAGAATATCATCCACAAAAAGAAGATGAATAATATGAAGATCCAGAGCCACCTGAATACCATGAAGTGTGCCCTCCCTACAAGATTTTATAAGGGCCCTACTTAGCCCTTCCGCCATCAGCAAAAAAAGTAAAGGTGACAAAGGGCACCCTTGGCGAAGTCCTCACTCAGAGTGAAAGAAGGGAGAGGTAGCCTCGTTGATGAGTACAGCAAAAGAGATCATAGTAATGCAACTCATAATCCATCTGATAAAATCCACAGCAAATCCCAGATGAGTAAGAAGCAAATGAATGTAGAGCCAACTCACCTTGTCGTATGCCTTCGATAAATCTATCTTGATAATAGCCCCTTTCAGCTTCCATGATTTCATACTATGAAGGACCTCCTGTGCCACCCGAATAGCTTCATGTATTTGTCGACCTTCCAAAAAACCAAATTGTTCCGCAAAGATATGCCTGGACAGGATGAATTTCAGTCTACGGGCTATAATTTTAATCACCGCCTTATACACACAATTGCACAAGGAAATAGGTCTGAAATCACCGAGGGAGGAGGGATTATCCGTCTTTGGGATGAGAGAAATGAAAGTAGAATTCAGAATAGCTGGGATCCGCCTAGATATTTGAGTATCTTCAACCATCTTTAATAGATCGTCCCCCAAAAAATCATAAAGAGCCAAGAGAAATTCAATGGTCCATCCATCTGGACCCGAAATTTTGTCTTTCTGGAAGCTTTGAAGGACCCCCTTCAACTCCTCCTCAGTAACAATTTCCACCAGGGCCAAATTATCCTCATCTTCAACAAAATGTGGAAAAAGTTGAGCCATGTGAACAACATCAGCAACCAATGCCTGAACATAGGCTTTAAAAAGATTCTGGAAATGTTCAAGCCCCACCCCGGCCATGCCCTCAAAGGAGGTTTGTGGATCCCCCATGGAGTCCACAAGGCTCCAAATTGTATTGGATGCCTTCCTACCTTTTGCATAAGCATGAAAAAATTTAGTATTCTCATCGCCAGCCTCAAGCCAAAGTTCCCTACTTTTCAACCTCCAAGTTTCCTCTTTTTCCAACAATAAAATGTTTCTCCTGCCTTCCAGAGAGACAAGATGGGCCTTTTCCTCCACAGTCCCCAAGCCCCCAATCCCAAAATCATAGAGTAGCCTTAGATCCATCTCGAGCTGTTTCAGTTCCCCATCTTCCCGAGATCTCTTCTCATGAGCCCAGTCCTTGATAGGTCCTTTGATCCTTTTCATGTTAGCGGCAAATTGAAAAGAAGTCGAAGCCACAGCCCTAGGGTTGTAAGGCACCCAAAGGGATCTGACCATATTAGAAAAGGACTCATCTTTCAACCAAATCTTATTGAACTTCAGAGGCCTAGCGGGTTTGACAGGTCCCAGACGAAGTTCAATAAAAATGGGAAAATGATCGAAGGACCCCCCCGAGCCCACCCACTACTTCATAAGGAAAAACATGTCCACAAATAAGTCAGAAACAAAAAATCTATCTAGACGTTTCTTGACACGGTTTTCTCCAGTTCTATTATTCCTCCAGGTAAGCTTGAGCAAGGTAGGCTCAATATCAATCAGGTTGCAGGTGACCATTTTTTGAGTGAAATAACCAGCCAAAGGATCAGAATAGGCCCTGGTGCCCCAGACTTCAGACGGACCCAAAGAGAAATTAAAATCTCCACCCAACAAGAGAAACCCATCCTGTAACAGAGGATTCAAGAGAAGAGTATCCCAGAAGGGGATACGATTTAAATAAGGACCATAAACATTAACCACTGTAAACATTTCACCAAGATCAAGGGCCGAATAGGACATCCCCAGGACGGATTCCATCCCCCATAGATTATGTCACTTAACAGTTCTGACATTCCAGCCTATAACTAGACCACCAGAGCGACCACGAGCATCCAAAGTAGCAAACAGTCAACCGTTGAACCAACTTTCCAACAAATACTTTACCATAGAACTGTCACCCAAGGTTTCTTGAAGTAGAATGATATCCGACTGTTCAAGAGATACCACTCTACGCAGTGTTGATCTTTTAAGGGGACCAGCTAGACCCCGACAATTGAAAGACATGACCTTCATTAGAGACCCTTCTTCTGGGCACGCGCCACTCTAAGCGCCCTATCAATAGTCACCTGTTTACCTTCCAACAAGTCCATTTTTGCCTTGGACTGAGCCTTAGAAAGATGAGATTTCCTTCCACGGCCCTTACCAGAATGACCCACCCCAACTCCCAACCCACTGGGAGAAAATTTGGAGAGAGACCAAAGGAAATAACCCGAATCAGAGGAATCAACAGGGGAGGGGGGAGTATGCACCTCCTCAGGGGGTAGATCAGGATCGGGGGGTACATCAAGAATCTCCACAACAGGTATAGTAGGGATCTCCACTATGCAAGCAGGGGCAAGGTCAATAAGAGGGGATTCCACCGAAGCGAGTGAAGAGGATACTTTCAAATTGTTAAGAGCCTCCATCCAGTCCATCTTGTCTAATGAAAAATTATTTAAAGAAAAATTAAAGGAAGGAGAGTTGAAGGAAGGAGAAATACTCGCAGCCGTAGCCACCGTAGGTTGATGGGGTGCCGAAATTTCAATGCCAGGAGTGACTTCAGCATGGGTCAATCCATCCTCCAGTGGCACTCCCTGTGCCGGCCCATGTTCATTCCCAGTTCCAACCCCCTTAGGATGAGATGGTTCCAAAGTAGGATGTCCCATAGGAGGAGGAGCCTCCCCAACTTTAGACTTATTGTGACCACCGCCATTCTGCCGCCGCAGAGGTAACTTACATTCGGCAACCGGATGTCCATAAGCATGGCAACGACGACATCTGAAGGGAACATTTTCATAGTCGAGCTTCTGCACATAGGAATAGGGCCCCCAGCTAAGAGTGACATCCGTGGCCAAACCATCCCTCATGTTCTTATTAACCAAAATACAAGCCACCTTCTGCTGACGGGACTATATAAAACTGTAGTCTCCTTCCAAATAAGTCCCAATTAGATCCCCGAAGCCTTTGAAATGTCTCTCCGACCAGTAGTGGAGAGGTAAAATTGGTAGACGAACCCAAATGGGAACTAGATCCAATGTTTCGCAGCTTGCATCAAACATCAGATGCCAAGGTTTTATCATAACCGGACAATGATCCCAGCTCCAATTAGAATTTAGAACCCACTGTGCATGTTCCACATTTTGAAAGTTGAAGGCAAACAAGTTCCACGTCAGTTCTACCACCTCAGGGGTATAACCCAACCATTCTACCCAGTGTTCCGCCACCCAATCTTCAATGGTACGCAGAGAGAAAGACCTTCCTAAAGCCTTCCCAACCAAAGTGATGTTGGTCATCTTGAGAAGTTGATGCCATTCAATATCCTCTCCAAGGGCATAGTTATATTTAGTGCGGCTCATTTTTAACCATCGCTTCCGCCCACGCTTCACTAGATTGTTCGTGTCATCAGAGGAGCGACCACCCCACTCACCAGAACTAGTTCCTGAGCCCACAAGTGGACTTGCATACCCATGCTGTTCGTGGGTCCCCAAACAAACCATACCAGATCCTTCCAATGGCCCCTCTACTCTCTTGCCATAATACAGAGGGTCCATTCATAAGTTTAAAGGGTCAACCACTCCAGGGTTTTCATCATGTGTAGATAATGAACCTCCACCCCCATCCACTGTGCCTTCAATAGCCTGAACCACATGTGTCGAAGACCAGAAAGGTGCCGCCATCTCCCTCAAAGGTGTTGCCGAGGAAAACCGAGGAGATGGTTCAGTCAAGAGTAAATTAGCCGGTGATTGTGCCAAAAATGCAGATGGAGAGAAACCAAGTTCCTGTCAAGCCTCCCCAGCTGAAAACCCAGTTAGCCCATGTCCACCAACGTTCGCCACATCACTCCATACAGCGCTAGATGTCTGTGACCAAATCGACAGCCCATCCGACGGGTCATATGTGTAGTCCACCAAGTCATCAAAGTTTTCCATTGAAGCGGGATTTACCACAGTAAATCTTAAGGTAGCAGAGATAATAAAAGAAAGGTCAGTAAAACCTGAATAGTGGTTGAAATCTTAACACCGTCGGTTTCCATCTGTCACGCCCAACAAGCCGCTCGCCGATCAAGAGATCAAGAAACCACCACGTTCATCATCTCTGACAATCCAAGGACCACCGTCAGTGCCCTGACAGTGATGGCTGCCAATGGCGATCGGAGAAAGCTAAGGCACCGCCATAGTTAACGAAACCCTAGCTAATCCTCTCTTAATTGGTGTTCGACCTTCCAAACAAATTTTCTATTATTATTATTATTATTATAAACTTTAATCTAAAAATGAATTTTAATTTGCAATTTTATTTTTAATTACAACTCAATAACATTATCCATAATTATCCAAAGGATTTAGTATATATTATATTAAATGAGCTTCAAATCTAATACGACACTGGTAAAATCAGTTTATGGTGAAACTCATGGTGCAGATAAATATCCTCAGTGAATTCAATCCTTGACAATTTTTTTTATAATCATATGTACAAAATCAATGGGAGTTAATAAGCAGTTGGCAAATTCTTTTATAATCGTATGTACAAAATCAATGGGAGTTAATAAGCCATTAACAATTGACTGTGTATAGTGTAAATTAAATAATTTTATAGCTATTAGTGAACACTATACAATATAGTTAATAGTATATCCAGTGTATATATTCTATTGGATATGCCTCAATTGTATATGTATATGTTGTTATATATATATCTATTGAAAGACAGTGCAATTCATAATGGCCGATAAATATATGCATTGAATTTATTTCTAATTCCTAATATTAAGGAGTTAATTAACTATTCAAGGTTGACTTTGATAGAAGACATAGATCTATCTATCGCTATAATAGGGGGTGGAATTTATATATTAGATTTGAATGCCTGAGGTTCCTGCAACATTAAACGTTCAACCAAAGGGGAATAAACCAGAGGAATGTTCATGTGGGATTTCTCTAATATTACCGATGTAAAATGACCTGTGCATGTTGTGGTAGTGAGCGATCCCATTGAGTAGTTGAAACATGAGCTTCTGATCCCATAAAAACAAACAAAAAAATTGTGTATCAGCTTGTGATCCCATGTTGTGGGATTTCTCTAATTCTCGCTGGATGAACAGACTTTGAATCCTCTCCTTTTACATAAAAATAAAAATCCTCTCCAGTATGATAATGGATTTCATTAACAATGATGATCGTCCCCAAAGTTGCTTACAAATCACGTCTCATTATGTAAATAAAGATTTTAATGGTTTATCTTAAGATTCTCTGCAAGATCACAAATTTTGTACTTGTGGACAGCCCACCTCGCAATACGTAGAACACCCTCCTCGCAATACGTAGAACACTTGCAGAGATACATAAATAATTGACAGAAAGTAGTCTAGCGAGCCTTGACATTAACGAGAACATTGAATGGATTCATGAATGCGCATCACATTTTAGCATGTGAGATGGGAAAAGATGAAGCTACCATGTAATTATTGAACTTTATATATATATCTGACATTATTAACTATGTAAAATTGCATAAATTCTACATTTTAATAATTCAGAATCCTTTCCTTAAATGCTTTGCTTTCCAGGACCCTATATATAAAACTAAAAATTGAAATACCATGTTAAACTAAAAATTGAAAGAAAATACTACTGCAACTAATTCTCCAATAATTTGTTACAGTAAAATTTAAATTTATTTAACCATTTAGATAGTAAACTTTATTCCATAAATTACACATCTATAAACCGAATCTCTACTCAGCACCCGAGTACATCTTTTAAGCATGGGAATGCACCCAATTCAAAACAGAAAATACTATTGGAATATGATATTTTGATATTATCAAAAAATTATGTGTATGAAGATTTTCACAAAGGTTATCATTGTATCAGAGTTTTTGGTTTTTACAGTGGGTTGGGTTTAATTTTATCTCAACGCTTTCTAGTGATCCGAGGAATTATATAGAGTAAACTAGAAAATTTGGAAAAAATTAAACTCCAACACAACATAAAATCCAAAAACTCTGACACGATAATCAGAATCATCAATATTGCCTCATTTTCAAAGGGTTTCCACAAAAATTACAACAAATTATTAATGATAATGGCATGATTCATCTTCATACCGATTACCCACGCATGCAAATATATATATATAAAAGTAACTCATGTCTGCCCTGATAAAGAAATCAACATGCATATAAATCCCATTCAAATGGGCTTGAAACTATACATTACCATGATTCCTCCTTCACCAGGGTTCAAATTGATACCGCAAGGAACCTCTCTATCACCTGCGCAGATCGTTAAAGTTTCAGAAACCATCCCTATTATTATGACAACAAACAAAAAAGATGAATGAAAAGTTAAGACACACCATGAGGATGGGACCTGGGAAATGCCGAAAAGAAGATGAAGAGCAACGACAATATACAGACCCATTTCATTCTGTCTGTTCACTTCTTCTCTCACTGCATATGTAAATGGGTGGACGAAGATAGCAATGTTAATGCTGTCATTGGAAGCCGCTGATCTCATTGATTTTTCAATTTGGTAGTGGGAGAGAAGTTTGGGTCTGTTTAGCTATATCAAAATGATCTTCTGGTTCCGGTATACATTGTAACCAGTTACAGGATCCGACATCCAAGACCTCTGTCTATAACATGCAACAGATTTACAATCCACTTGTTTGGCAACTCTACTTTGGCTATCACTCCTTTTGACAACTCTACTTTGGCTATCACTAGGGTGTATCCTCGTCTGCAACGGAACAAGTAAAAAGGAATGAAATCAATGACTCAACTACTAAAATTATTAGCATTCATTTTCACTGGTTAACTCTGAATCTAAAAGTGGAGCTCGTATCATCAACTTATGTAGAGTTTTAAATCGCTGGTCGAAGTTCGATTCAGAGAAGTGGAGTTTTAATAATAAATAATGATTCAAGAAAAAGTTATTTAAAAATCCTTAGAATAAGAGTAAATTGGAAAAATTGAAATGAAAAACTTCCAAACTCTCTGTGCCATGTATAATGTTGATTTTTGAGGTGCCATGTATAATGTTTCTGCATTTGTTTTTTTGTAAACCATGTTTTAGAATTTGTTTTTCATTTCGAAAACCATTTAGGTTGTAACTTGTAATATTCTTGTCTCAAGTCTCTTTGTACGCTTAATTTGTTGGAATTGAAAAACTAAATAACGAACAATCAAGTTTCAACATGCTAACATTACAAAAATTTAACTATAGACCCATAAAATATTAAGTTATTTTTGGTCATTTTGGTCTCTATCACAGAACTGTATTTTCTCCCTACGAGAATATTTTTGTATAAAAAGCATAAAAATTTTCTCCCTACTAGAATATTTTTGTATAAAAAGCATAAAAGCTTTTGTATGTCCGGAAGAAGACAATAGGTCTAAAAATTGTTTTGATCTTCAGCAATGCATTCTCCAAAAGTGTATCTACAGAATGTAATTTTGTTCTAGGCAGATAAATAAAATTACACTTTTTTTCCATGGAAAAAAAAGTACACAAATTTAGAAACAAAAGGCACTGCTTAAGAGTTTTGTAACTTTGTTTAACTTTAAACTTTAAAGTGAAAGAGGGTTAGTGTTACAACTTACCTGGAAGGATGAACAACTAAATATCAATGACTAGTCCCTCTACACTATTAAAATTGTGTTGTGTGACTGTGTCCTAACTCCTTTGCCACTGTGCCTCAACCCTCTATAACCTGCCTCTTGCAAGAATTGTTGGATGCCTAATCCATTTACAATTTTTGAGGATTTTTGAAGAACACACTTGCTCTCATAAAGGCATACACAAGCAAGAAAATCTATTACATACATACAAGGTAAAATGTCATATCAAGGAGTGCCCAATCTATAGTGGTTGAATGTTTGAAACTTGAAGCAGTTAAAAGGATAACATCTTTAGCATGTAGTAACTCCACCGGGAGGCTGGCAATGGACTTGACTTCATCATTGTGACTGAACCCTTCAAGAGATGATGAATAACACCCTTCATGGTGCCTGTGTGAATGTGCAGCCGCAGTTGCTGAAAACCTGCATCAGAGTGGTGTGGAGTTTGTGGACTGCGGTCTCTGGAGTCATGACTCATGGACAGTGTGGCTGGACCACGGTGTAGCGGTAGCTTTAGACCCATTTTGGAGAGAAATAAAATGTCCAAACTTGAATTTTGAATGCATAGGTGCAGTCGACCACTCGAAAGGATTGTTAATAGGTGGAATTCCTCATTTGATATAAGAAAATCATTGCACCCTTAGTTGATATTTAAATAAATTGTGATTTCAGAAAGAAAATGGAAAACATTTATTATGAATGCCCACGTGTAGAGTACATTAGCATTCTCATGATTATGTAAAATCTAGATTCACATACGGTTATACGATTTTTTTGACAGTTAGATATTTTTTAAGGTTATATGATTTTGTAATACCTAAATGTTACTTGTTTTCAACCACCACAGTAGCAGTATATTTAGCCAATTAATTTGAATTTAATTTAATATTGATTTTTTTTTTAAAGTATATTCATTCATTATCTATTCTATTTAGGATGGCCAATTCAATATTAACCAAAGAAATAAATCAAAAATATATCTGAAATCCTCGGCTTCTCCCTAGACTACCTCTAAATAGTGTATGTATACATGAAATAGTTCATCTAGAAGTGCAACCCAACTTTCATTTTCTCCCTACTTGGGAACCACCATCATCATCATCAACCAATGTATCAAGGCTTTTTCTCCATGAACTTCTGCATATGCTATGCAGCGTTCCATCTTATTTAAATTTACTAACTTGCTCTAGGATCTATCTTTAGCAATTCCACAAACTTCAAGCTTTATATTATCATTGCAGCATCACATTACAGACTCATGTGTGGATCGGCTTCGGAGGGCGAAGCTCATCACCACAAACACAAACTCAGAACTGAGTTCCTAGACACAATGTCGTTGGCCCGTTTACCGTTCAGAACTTCGCATAGCGATGAACCTACTTGGAGGCTTCCTGGGGATCCAATGATATGTCTACTAGAACACCTTACAGACTCGACATTTTTACAGAGGTCGAACCTTGGTATTTTGATGTTGTATTATACCACAAGGGCAATCAGCAGAGCATACAACCTTTGGCTCTGGACAGACTCTCTATGACTCGCAGAGCTTCCAACTACTGGAACAGCTCGGCTCTAGACACCTAAGTTGTAGAGCTCTTAACTAGCTCGATGCACTCGACTCGAATGACCAAATGAACTCCGGGACCTTTCTTTTATAGCTTGCTAGCCGGTCTACTGGTTACAGAAAACAGGCACCATTCGGTCAAAAGGAGGGAATCTGGGGTAGTGGTGGGACTCACCACTATTATCTCATCCCTTAAAGGCAGCGCCATGTGGGGACCCGGACCGACAGACAAGACAAGTGGCCGACAGCTATGGCCTATAGGGAATCTGTCAACAAAATATGGCCGACATATAGGGCCCAAAACAGCAGGGAATCAAACCCGACAAAAAAAACTGTGGAGCTACTATTACCGGCCCACCACGGCTTCAATTATTGAATGCAGAAAAATAAATATTTACATTTAATCTTCGCTAGATCAACAAACACAAAACTGCTCCGGATTACTCGGAGGTCCAATTGGCTGACCGCCACAAGAACAGTCAAACCCATCCTCTGCATAGAGGCATTCTTCTAACTCTCGTTGTTCAAGGAGAGAGTCAACATCTTGGGAATCATCAGGCATAGCAGTATCTTCTTTGTACTCAGGAGGAGGATATAACCAGGTGCTGAAGCATTGCTCAATATCCGAACCATGCAAAACTTCATTTTTCTCACCAATAAATTCACTAGCAAACATAGACTCTCAACTCGAAAGTCTAATGGCAGGGTTCTTCGGTGAATCTTGGTGTCAATGCGGTTCCCTTTGTGGTCACGTTTGATGTATTTCTCCGTGACATGAGCCGTGTGTTCTAGCGGACTGTAACGGCCTCCATGATGTCGTAACAAAAATTTAAACCATAAATTGTTTTGATCCGCTACCTGCATATCAGCTTCCATGTGTAAAATAAAATTTGCACAACGATTAACCCAATCAAGTCTGGGTCAGAATTTATCCAAAAGGATTTCAGTCCATCCAGACCACTTCTTATTCCTGAGGTTTCCAGGATCTGCACAGATGATAATGGCTATTTGTTCTCTACAAAATTGCAGAATCAAATTGTAGGAGGTCTAGGTTAGGTTTCCCTCACCTATGTCCACATACCACATTGGACCTTCTTTCTCATCATTGCAGTCAACCCACAACTCTCGGCACCTTCTCAATTTGTCTTGGACCTGAGTAAATCCACAGAAAGCAGTACGTTCCCATTGTTCCATAGTGACAGAAGCTCTCTTCTGTCACTAGGGGACAAAATTTCATCCCAGGGCTTCATGAATAATGCGTTTCGGGGCTCGAACCTAACATAGTCAGGCTCTGAATATTCTGCTGGTGCTGGGCCTTTGCCCTTATCATTTTCAAACCGACTGCTTCTTTCTGCTGCACAGTCTCACGAGTAAGCATGTCAACAAGACAATTAAGATAACCTGGCTTATAAATAATTTCATAATCAAAATTTGAAATCCAGATAAACCATTTGAGGATTCTGCTACTGTTCTCTACCATTAATTTTTCATTCTTAAATATTCCTGGCATTATTTTTAAATCTGTTCTAATGACAAACTTTACAGGCTTTAAAAATAGGATAAAATGCTGAACAGTTTTCTTCACCGCAAGAATCTCTTTATGAGTACTTGGATAATTAAGCTCAGCAGCTTTGAAGGAACTTGATCCATAGCCACATATATTCTCTCTTCCATCAATCTTTTCTAACAGAACACCACCCCAAGTAGTGTTTGACGCATCAATTTCAATTATTAACTGACCAGTTCCCTGTGGCAGATGGAGGGCTGGTAATTCTTTAACTTTGGCCTTTATTGTTTGAATTGCCTAAGTTATTTCATTTGACCAAACAACAAGATTCTTTTTCAATCTTTGTTGCAGACAATGGATGTCTGTTGCTTGTCCTCTGTAGAAGGGCCTTATGTAATTCAGACTTCCCAGAAATCTCTGAAGCTGTGTCTTATCCAAAATCTTATCTGGAAAATGCTCAAAAGACTGCAACACATGTTGCTGCAGAATCACTTGTCCTTTTTTGATATGAAAACCTAGGAAATCCATTTCTGTCTTTCCTATTTCCATCTTTGATTCAGATAGGACCAAACCATTAAAAACAAGATCATAGAAAAACTGAAGATGCTTAAGATGATCTTGATGACTCTTTGAGCAGATTAAAATATCATCAATAAAGACAACAAGCCACGGGATGTCTCTGAAGATATCCTCTATCCTTTTTTGGAACTTTGATGGAGCGTTATTAATTCCGAAAGGAAATTCCATTCCACAATTTTATTGGGAAAAGAGTCGAGAGTTTGGCTCTGCCATTGAAGGTTCTCCTGTGTCATTGTCTGGTAAGGTCAAGCATTTCCCTGTACAGCTTTCTGGTGTAATGAGTGATTTTTCTTTATTTAGATTAGATGTCTTAAAGGAAGATTGTGTATTAGGTTCAGAGTTTCTACAAAAGGTCATTCCATTTTCCATTGATACAAATAAAATGATTTTCTCTTGTACAGTCTTTGGAAAGTCAGTCCAGTTACCTTTAATTTTCAGTCTTGTAAATAAATGCAAACCCATTCCAATTGAGTCAGTCAGTACTGTCAAGTCAGTAAATTTAAATAAGATGGAACGCTGCATAACATATGCAGAAGTTCATGGAGAAAAAGCCTTGGCAAAAATAAAAGAAAAAATTAAAAAAGATTGTTGTTCGGAGAACCCCAATGCATTTTGGACTCGAGAGAAATATTTTGTTTCTCTACCTTTTGACCCGCTTCAGAAAATAAATCCCATGAAAGCTTTAGCTCGGTTGATGAGTCCCTCAGAAAGGGAGTTCTGTTCAAAATAAATTCAAGAACTGTTGCAAAAAGGCTTGATCGAGCCATCCAAGAGTCCGTGGGCATGCAGAGTGTTTGTTGTAAACAAACACTCGGAGCAGAAGAGAGGAAAGCCTCGACTGGTAGTCAATTTTAAACCTCTCAATGTTGTTTTACAAAAGGTTAGATACCCACTGCCTGATAAAGCTAGCTTGCTGCAGAAGATTATAGGCTGCACTGTTTTCAGCAAGTTTGATCTCAAATCAGGGTTTTGCCAGATAGGCATTGAAGCAAAGGATTGCTTCAAAACAGCACCAATGTATCAATCTATTTAGTCGATATGTTCTTTGAGGTATTATGTTAACATTTTCCATCAATTGAAAGTCACATACGTCCACGTTAACAAATTGAGCACGAATTTGCGATAAAATGAAGCCTCTCATGGCAGTAATTCATGCATAAATTTATTTTTGGAAATGATGTGAAATCTGTTTTGGGAGAAGACCTAAAAAGTGGATAGAAAATATTTTTGAATCCATTTACCTTTGAATTTTTTAAAATATACACTCTTAATTTTCAAACGCTATAAATATGAAAAATCCTACTAATTCTATATTTTTGGTTCAATAAATTATATATATATATATATATATAATGATTATGTCATATTGTTATAATTAATCATTTTGGTGTGTGCATTGATATATTGTTATAATAAATATATATTTTTTAAAGTTTAGATTAGAGTAGACATCGTGACAAATATCAATGTGATTTTGTGTTTATATAAAATTCCAAAATCCTTTACCTTTTTACCTTTTATGTTTCTTTAAAATATAGATTGAAATTTCATTGATAACTATATTGCCTTATGCAGTCAAGAGAAAATGGACATCGGAGTCAAAGTCAGGTGAAGACGAAGATACCAATTTAATTTACACATGCAGATTTTGTAAAAAAAGTTTTTCCAAGGCTCAAGCGCTAGGAGGCCACATGAATGGACATCGTCCAGGTGAGCCCAACCTTTTCTCCTTTAAACTATACCCAAGTTAAATTAATTCATAATTTAAAAACATTTCCACATTGTGGATAAAATGAATATGGATGTGTTAATTGATCTAGATCAGAAACGTGTCGTGCTTATTTTTTAAGCAAATGTGTTAATGGAATGCCTCCTTTTCATAATTGTTTAAATAAATTATGAACATTTGCAATTAATGGATAGAGTTATATATACATCGGAATATGTCAATATAATGTTTTAACAAATTTAGAGATCAATTTATGGGTATACTCAAACAATGTAATATATATTTATGCAATTAAAGTTTATTGATTGTGTTCACATTATTCAGAAAAACATGATGAAAAATATCGAAAGGCTCTACATATCGTGGAGAAACAAGGCCGCGGTCATTCAAGCTTTCGGTAAGAATATTTAAAATATATTTGTTCTTTCCTCTTTGATAACTTATATTATCAAATTTAGTTACAACTGAAAATGATTTTGATTGTCTTTGTAAATTGTCCATGTACAAAGTCCACACTCTTCATTGGATGATTTCATATCCAGGGCACCTTCTTCTTCAATTCCACATGACATTACTAGAATGCAAACCCACCAACAAAGCAATCTATATCCTGCAGCTTCACTAAATTGGAATACAGGGGTTTATGCAAAACCAGAATACGTGATGTCCGCTGCTAACCAAAGAAGACCACCTTATGAAAGGAGGAATCATGATACAATGCTAGGAATGCCATATGAAATAACTCCACCTTATGAAAGGAGGAATCAGGATACACTGCTAGGAATGCCATATGAAAGAACTCATTGTTTTCCTTCTAACCCAACAAACACAAGTGCTCTTTTGCCTCCACTTAGAGCTGGGGGCATGTACCCAAACTATCTTCCCCAACAAGTTGGTGGCTTCAATCCGGGTTCTCAATCCTTATCTAGTTATCCTATGCAATCGAGAGTGTTCGGTGCAGAATTCTTAGGCCACAGATCACAAGAACAACAATTCAACTTGCATTCTCCAATTCCATCCAATTTTCATCTACCTTCACCAGGAATTGGCCAGTTCAGGATGGACAACACATTTACTCAAGATCCCTCAAGTAAGTAGCGAGTTTTCAGAGATGGACAACACATATAATCAACAATTTTCTCAACTAAGTAGAGAGCCAATTAGATCTGCAAGCAACCTTAATTTTAGTAACGCTTTTGTTGTGCACCTTTGGAATATTTTAAATTTATTGGACTTGAGTTGAACATAATATTATGGGTGTTTTGTTGCAGGATCCATGAGATAATTTGTTTAAAGGTCAAACGAGAAAAGGAGTTTAGATTTCCCTATCAAGGAAGTCTTCATTCTTCAAAGCAGGGTTCTTCTTCAAAGAAGAAGCTTTTTTTTTAAGTTATCAACATATTATTTTTAATTATTCTTTTAATAAATGATTATAGGAAAACAATATTTTGTTAAGATATTAAACCTTATTATAAACCAATGATTTTCACAATGACTATAATCATCAACATTTATTTAATTTAATATTATTTTTTAATTTTTCTTTCTATGGAGAGTGAAAATTTGATACACCTTTCCCTTCTATAAAGGGTAAGGTCTTATCAAAATATCTTTTTGAGATTCTCTTCTATATTAATATTAATCAAAATAGAAGATTCTTACAAATATAATGACTATGCATTTTCAATGAGTAGATTAATAATGTTAATTTTTTTTTCTTAATTTAATTGAAAGTAGATTTTCTTGTGATTTTAACATATGCATATGTGTAAAAATTATTTTTTTTTAAACTAAATTTTAAGTTTTTTTAAAAAGAATAAAAATAAAAATAAAAAATAATTTGTAAATGGTATGTGATATATGTATAAATAAAAGTTGAAATTCTATACATATTTTTTTGGAAATTTTATATATTCCTTTAAATGATTTCTTGACTATTGAAAATCTATTCATTTGATGTTATATAGAAATACATGAATAATAGAGGAATATGTTTTTCTTTATATATAATTTTATTTTTATTTGTTTATCCAATTTTGGTTCAATAATAATTTGGGATATTTATTGTTAAATTAATATTCAAATATTAACAAAATATATGGAAAATGGTTGAATATGTAATTGGTATTGTAATGACTATGTAGTGGTTAAGTTGATGTTATATAGAAATAAATGAATAATTTTTTGATGTCATATAGGAATATGTTTTTCTTTATATATAATTTTATTTTATTTGTTTATCCAATTTTGGTTCAATAATAATTTGGGACATTTATTGTTAAATTGATATTCAAATATTAGAAAATTATATGGAAAATGGTTGAATATGTAATTGATATTGTAATGACTATGTAGTGGTTAATTTGATGTTATATAGAAATAAATGAATAATTTTTTGATGTCATAGAGGAATATGTTTTTCTTTATATATAATTTTATTTTATTTGTTTATCCAATTTTGGTTCAATAATAATTTGGGGCATTTATTGTTAAATTGATATTCAAATATTAGCAAATTATATGGAAAATGGTGGAATACGTAATTGATATTGTAATGACTATGTAGCGATTAATGCTTATCCTTTGGAATATTGATGTTAGTGTGGGTTAAGGCATCTTGTTAAGAAATTGACTTGAAAGAGTGAAATAAAATGACTTTATTTATAGGTGAAGCATATAATTTTAATTATTAACTAAATATCATTTATCTTGAAAAAACAAATTTAGATAACAATGACTAATTCTAAACTTGTATACATCTAATTTTATTTTATGTTTTTATATAAATGTGCTTCAACTATATTGTGTTTTTTTCAATTGATTGTTACAGGTTGAACATCATAAGCCTTTTTTTTTACAACATATTTAGCTAAAAGGTTTTTTAAGCAATTCCAATTGAAGATAAACATGGCCAAATTTTAAAAGATAAAATAAGGAAATTGTGATGTTCATGTTGGGTTGGGATTTGTAAAAAAATTAAGAAATTTTACAATTTTCAATGATTAAAATTTCTCTCAAGATTAAGCTTCACCAAATAAAATTTGGACATCTCTTTGAAGAAGAAAGCCACTAATGTCATTAAGTAATGAGAACTAGGCCTTAAGTTTTATAGTGGACTTACATTATTGCAATCACAATTTGTAATTTACTTTTATCCTTTCTCAATGTAAATAGGTTTTAGAAATAACTTAGTCAAACATTATCACTCTCATTTTTCGTAAGACTAGATCTAACTTTTCAAGTTTCTTCTTGTATTTAGCATACTTGCTCTCTTATGCTTATTTATGTGTGATCATATTCATTTTATATTATATTGCAAGCATGATAAAGATTTATGAGTTTCCTTAGAATTTATTCGCTACACATAAAAAGGGTATTAGTCAACATTATTATTCACATTATTAGTCAACATGGAATGTGAGTGGATATCTCTTTGGTTCTGAAAATCCATTTTTGCAATATTTCATGTTTGCTTAGTGTAGAATGAAAAGGAAATCTTTTAGGTAGAGTGATGATAAACTATACATTTTTTATAACTTAATGGTCTTTTTTGTTTAGGTTTCAACCTCAAGTCCATATTGGAAGTCAATGGCATATGTGTTATAGCAATACCTAGATTTATATATTACTTTTCAGTTAGAACATTGCACTGTTGTAGCCTTGTCATGATTATAAAGCTAGTTGCCATGAAAAATGGTTGAAATGAAAAGTAAATTGTGCAATGGTTTGTTGAAATGAAAAGAATAGCATGTCACTGTTTTCATATATCTGAAAACTATTATGTTAACGTTCCTAACTCCATTTGAATTAGCTAATTCTTAATAATTGAAAAGCTTAATAGGTGTGACAAAATTTGAACCCTAAATATAATAGTGAGCTTATAAACTAGAATAGGTACTTGATAGTCCCATCAAAATAGTAAAATATCATATTTTTTTAATACTAAAATAACATAGATTTTTAACTTTAAAAATAAAAAATAAAATTTGAATTTATGTTATATAAAGTAATTAATGTAAATTTTTTATATAATTTTAACATAATTTTATGTTAATTATTCGTGAGATGTAGAATAGTTAGTGGCGGGGTATGGTTAAGATGCCCCCTAAGCGGAAAGGTCGTCGGTTCTAATCTCACGGACACCAAAAAATCCAACCATGTTAAGGGTTGGTGCGGTCCAGGCCGGGTGTGATCACCGGGTGATTTTGACGGCTTAGATGCCCCTGGTTCATGGTAAATTAGCCAAAGGAAAACTTGCTAGTCAAGGAGGTTCCACCACTTTGCCAACAAAAAAAAACATAATTTCATGTTAATTAAAATTATAAAATAGTTCCATTTAACATTTAAAAAAAGAGTTCTTTTAAGTTAAAATAAACTCATTTTATTATATATACCATTCCATAAATATTATCAATTATAAATTTATTTTAAATATATTATATTTTCAATTAAAAATAAATAAATAAATTTATTTTATTGTATTTTTTTAATTAAAAATATTCACTCATAAATCTATTTTAAATATATTGTATTTTGTTTTAAAAAAATTCAAAATATAAAAATATACAATTCAAAATTAACAATTATTACTCTATTCACAATGCGTTGGCTATGTTAACCAAGTACAAGTGGTGTACAGTCATACTTGTACTTGATAACTCAGTTATCTTAAACCCTATATCATCTTAGTTGGTGGTTATCTTAAACCCTATATCATCTTAGTTGGCTATGTTAACCACGTACAAGTGGTGTAGAGTTGTACTTGTGTTGATGGCTAGGTTCACAAGTGGTGTAGAGTTGTACTTGTGTTGATGGCTAGTTTCTACATCTTAAACCCTAGATTATCTTCTTAGCTTCTTTGATATGTAATTCCTCATAAATAGCACATCCAAATCACTTTTAATTTATATTATTATTATTATTATTATAAATTTATAATTACATGTATAGGTGTTTAGAGATTATGTGAGATCAACAAGATTAACCTAGGTGTAACAAGTGTATAATGGGGATTCATTTCAGGGTCGTGATATCTTGTTATGCTCAAATGAATTTTGATTAAGATTTAAATAAGTTTGAGTTAAGCGGTAGATAAGAAAATATGTATGTTTATTAAATTTGTTTTTATTGCACCTAGAGGAACAAGGTTCTCTAGAGCCCAGATGTTGTAACATTTGATCCTAACAAAATAATTAAAAAAAATTCATGTGAGATCATAAAATAAAAATTAAGAAAAATATTTTAAAAAAATACAGATTGTCTCATAAAATAAAATATTATGAAAACTAATTAAAAATGGATGTTCTCTATAAAAGAAAAACCTAAAACTAAACTAGGATCTATCAATCAAGAGAGATCAAATTTCTTGATTTTAAATTATAAAAGAAACACACCTCAAGAAATTGGATCCCTCTCGGTGCTTGATAGATCCTGGTTTAAGATGGATCTATGCTGGTATTTATATTAATTAATTAAGTGTTTATGTTAGTTTAGTGTGTATATTAATTATTTTAATGTTTAACCTTGGCTAGAATTAATAATTTAGAAGATATGAAAGATATATACACTAAAAGTAACGTTTATATGTATGTAAGTATTTCAACCAACCAATTTAAAATCTAGATCATAAACTCAATTGCTTGAATATATAATTCTTTGTAAATCAGACATCGAAATCCCTTTTAATTTATAGTATCATTATTCTAAATTTATTTTCCTGCTTTTTCAATTGAAGTAAATCACTTTTAATTTATAGTATCATTATTATAAATTTATTATCGTGTGTTTTCATAGGAAGTAATGATCTAAAATATGGGGAAATTATACATAGAGAATAACGTTAATATGCATGAGCCAACTACTTGTATGCGCCAATGCATATGATTACACAATATTGCGAGGGAATGCCTATATAAATGGATTCGACTTAAGATGGAGAGAAATATGGATAAATATATTTCCACTTAAGCTCTAGAGAAATTTGAAGCTTCGGAGAAATCTAAAGATCAACAAAAAAAAATTTAAACCATGTAAGTATCTTGAATGAAATAGCCATCTCCAATCTTTCATTGTAATGTCTGATATTTCATTGTAATACATCCTAAATGTTATTTTTAGCATATAACTATCTCTGAATCAAATAGCTATTTGCTAATAGTATTTTTTTGCAGGACACCTGAGGGATTTCTTGAAGAATCTTGGCCTACTAGAACTGAGGACAAATGAGGGTCTGATGGTTTTATTAAAGCTGAGAGTGAAGGTCCGCACTCACAAATGCCACAACAATCTGCTTGGCAAGAAGAGAGAGCATTACCTCATTCAAGTGTCTCTCAATTGGTTACGGATTTCCCTCCCAAATGCCTGCTTCTCAATTTGATCCATCCAACACTAACATTTCAGCGAGGGGAAGATGAAGACCAGGTTAGATCTGGTCGCATCTAGAACTTCGTTTTGCATTGATATTATTAGATATTAAAGATCTAACTATTATTAGAATTGAATTTTGCTTAATATTATTAGGTCTTAAAGATTATAACCGAGTTAGATCTTGATCCAGAATAAGCTTGACAGTTCCCTAGATTCACTTAAGGCCTATAAGAATTCATAGAATTCTAAAGTACATTCTCTGTTCAATCTTGATCCCCAAGTAAGCTTGACAGTTCGAGAAACATCCTTTTACTTTGTATTTACTTTCATGGATATTGCTTTAAAATTTTTCCAATTTAGATTTAGTTTGTGATGTAATCAATAAATTTGAAACTATTTCAAATTTGGATAAACGTTTGTTCCCTTGGTAACTTGTTTCTTTAAAAAATGTGGGAATTTGCTTAAAACATTTGTTATTGTGAAACGTTTATTACTTTGTGAATTTGTTTCTTCAAGATTATAGTTTTGTTCAAATTCTCAAAAACATATTTACATTTTTTTCAACGAGCTTCAACTTTAGGAGTTTAATTACATAGAAATAAATTTAACATCATCAAAATAAAAACCCCTAGGGGAACTCAAAATTTCAGAGTTTGACAATTTTAACTAGTTCAAAATAGTAGAACTTTTAGACTACCTAATATAAATTCAAATTTATAGTATACTTACATATTCCTTTAAAACCTTACCAATTTTTTCTTATTCTACTACTTTCCTAAGGATTTCTTCATCATGCTTGTGGCATTTGTTGTAGGTGACATTTTTTGACATTATTGTATTCAAAGAGTGTAAATCTAGTCAACTAATATGTTGTATTTACACCACTATAGATCCATCTAAACTCTGGATCTACCACGCTCCTATAGGGATCAAATCCTAAGGGTTTGCAATGCAAGGGACTAGATCCCTCTCGAGCATGGTTGATCTGGAGTTTAGACTTAACTATGACAATTCCACTTATAGGTGGATGCATAAGAACAAAGGATTCTCAATATTTATATGTATTTTGAAATCTGTTTGTGATGTGTTATTATTGAATTCATTCAATAATGATAGTTTTATTCACTACAATTGCATCTTTTCAATAGTATTATGTAGAATCAAATTTTCACATTTTGCAAAGAGAAGATGGTGAAGGAATTAGATTAAGGTGGGTTTGACATTGAGGTTCACTAATGGGTTTCTAAGGATGGCTCTCACATATGGCTCTAAGATTATCTCACCTATCAATTGCACTTTGAAACAAAGCAAAAACATCGAAACCATTATGGGCATTCATGTCCATGTTCATATGCAGATCCATCTTGATAAACAGATTGCACTTTGAGAACATCGAACCCATTCAGGCCATTCATGCCCATGTTCATATGCAGATCCATCTTGATAAACATATTCCAGAAGAACTTTTTAAAGGATAATCCATCTTAAATCCATATCTATCAAGTGTGGAGAGACATCAAATCCCTATAGGTAGAAACTTTGAAGTTTACACCTCTAAGATTTAGATCCCTCAAAATGAAAACTTTTAGGGTTTTACCTTAAGGATTTAATATCTATCAATACATAATAAATATAGAATTAATTTATATGTGTATTAATTAATTATAATTTTCAATCTTCATACACATATTCTGCTAAAGATCCACTTCCTCTTCCCATTATAAGCTCTTCCTTTTGGAATCGTGCATGCTCAATATTACATGCATTTTTCACAAGAGCAAGCCAAGAAAAAAAGAACCCTCCTAAAAATAGGTTAGTTTATAAGGAACATCTAGCTAGGTAAGAAGAATCGTGAATGAAAAGATTGGAAGATCTAACAAAAAAAAGTGATGACGTGTTCCTTAAATTCCAAAAACTTTCCAGTCTTCAAATTTTCAAAATATTGGTTTATGCCTTCCATCACCTTCTAGATCTCTTTAAGTAGCTCTTAGCATTTATAAACCCTTGAAATCAAGTGCCTGTAACCTTACGTTACCACCTTTCTTATAGCTTTTTGAGAGGAGGAAATATGAGAGAGAACCTTATAGAAAGGGATTGAGGGAAGAATACAGTGATTGGCTATCAACATAAATGCAGAATTAACATTGGGTTATACATAATAGGCATTGCAATAGTTGTTGTTCTTATAAATTTAAAATATACAATTAGAAATGGTGTTTTATATTTATTAATTTAGAAAATCACAGGAAAAGTGAGTAAATTCTAATGTCGTTGTGAATATAGTGATAACCTACCTCCAAGCTCAAATCGATTTCTTTCATCTATGTTTGTTCATACTCACTCTACTCTCCTACTGGCCTAGTCATATTTCCTATTGCCCACATGTAGAGTACATTAGCATTCTCAAGATTCTATAACAACTAGATTGACTTCTACGGTTATATGATTTTGTAACAGCCAGATCTCGTATGGTTTTTCCCTCTCATCAACAACAACCACATCAGCATATTTGCCAATTTGAATACAAAGAGATACTATACGCGAGTATCTGTTAGGACATTTTGTAGGTTGGTTTCCCTCTGCAGTAGAAATTACGTAATTAGTATCACAAACAAGTGTATGAGAAATTACTTATGGTTAAGCATTTATACCCGGAGTTAACTTATAAATCTCTGAATTACATTCATAGGTACTAAGAATCATAGTGGTTGAATCATTAATTTGAATTATTCAGCCATCGGGAAAACGTTAACATAATTGTTTATTCTATTTGTTTAGTCTAAGTTGTAATGCCCTCTATACGATTATACTCACTTAAGTTGTGGTTAGTGAATATTGATGAATAACAAAAGTACCATAAATAAGTTACTTGTTTTCTATTCGCAATTGCACAAACTAGCTATTATCCATGTATCATTGGAATGTACCATATACACTAATTATATATTTATGCACTAATTATATGTAAACATATAAGTGAACCTGGCACAACTCGATATAAAGTACTACGATAATTTCCTATTATGATGCCAAATAAGATTGCCCTACCTACGCTCCAACCCACTAGACCTAGGGATTAAGCAAAATGTCACTTCCATAGTGATATGAACAGTCTAGACTCTAGTAGTAGGTGAAAGGGTGATTAATATACACTATCTATTTATAAGCAAGTGACCTGCATAGAATCATGGTGTGTAAACTGGTTAGAGTAAAAATCGGTTGTTAATTATGTTATTTCTCTAGTATAACCTGACATAGATCGTAATGGAGTATGTATGTATTCCACTATTACTAGCTATTAAGGAAAGATAAATTACTATGTTGCATGCCAACTTAGATGATTATTTTCAGCACCATGAATAGAAAACATGCAGCTTAAGGAAATACATAACCACTTGACCGTAAGCAATTAATTAACCCTTATGCACAATAGCATTAATCATGGTTAACTCACCCATTAATAGAGAAGAGTAATTAAGAGACTAGGCATCATAGTGATGTACAAGTTGTTACCGCCAGAAAAACTGGACGATATCACGCTTACTAACATATATAGTGTATTATAAGCGTGACTTGGGCTAATGGTTCATTAATAAATGCATGCATGACCTTTTAGTTATTCAGGCTTAGCTATGAGTTTTATATAGTATTTACTATGAATTATTATTGACTTAATAATTTAATGTATGAATTTTTAGTTATTTATGCATGAGCTACTATTACAATGTATTTTTCCACGTTGTGAGCATTTATACTCTTTCACCTCCATTATTCATTTGATTGACTCAAAACCACTTTTTGTCCTCCAGGAACCCTTGTTTCCCTATTTTCGTTCCTGTACGCGAGCTTCTTGACTGTAACTCATGCATACGCAGGTTGTACCACTATAGCCCACGTACATCGAGTTAATTCGTAAATAATAGTAAAAAATCTATTTTTTCACTCCAAAAAGCGGCCATTGTGACCTTTGGCCCTCCATGTATCCCGAAACGACTCGATTCGACCTTTCACCTACCTTTGGAGGGTTATATATTGAGCTCTTATGGTGCATGGAAGGAGGAGAAAGTGAGAGCATCGAAACTCTATTGGATTTTTTCCATAGATTGAGTCTACATCTGATGTAGGAGCATTGGGCCTAGGCAGAGCAGTCAAAGATGATCGACGCGAAGAAGTTCGACCAAAGGGATTGTCGAATACCACTAGTGCGGAAGAGAAGATTGGTTGTTGAAGTCAATAAGTCGAGCAGTAGTTGTCGAGATAGGCCGACAGGAGAAGCAGGTCGAGAGTTGACATGTTTGAAGTCGACAGGCGATAGAGTAGGAGCGAAGACGTCGAGGGTCAACATGTGGTCGAATCGCAACTCCGACAGGTTTGGAAATGAGCCAAGTGAGGAGGAAGGGGCAGACTGGCGAAGCCTTGGGATGCGAAAGTGTAACATCCCAAAATTTACAAAAAATTTTAAAAAAATTAGATATAGCTTTTAATATTAAATCTAACTGTGCAGATAACATAAGTGTCTAAATATTGACTTACTGTACTAAATGTTGTTTGTTGGTTGTAAGTGAAATGCTGTGACTAGATGCTTAACCATTTCGCTTTAATGTTTAGACTTACTTGACTATAATTTTCAGAGTCTTTTGTTTTTCTGTTCTAAGATATAAATTTATATGTGTTAACTATTGTTTCTTCTTGTTGATGATCAAGGGGTCCTAAGGATGCCCCGAGGCTTACTTAGCATTCGTGCTAAAGCATTTGAATCGTCCTTTTCGCAGATTTACATGTATTATGTTTACGACATATGATTGAAGAGTTCTTCACAGTTTCCGTGATTCTCAAGTCTTAATTATTTAAGAGACATAATGTCGTAAGTGCAAACTGTGAGATCTTCAGTTAGGCTAGTTTTACCAAACAAAAGTATAACCGATGTAATATTCAGAAAACCCTGTACTAACTGGTATTGTTTTGTTCAAACATTGAATGGGGTTTATAACCCTACTTTAACCCTATGGGTAATGTTGTCATGAGTTGCTATTTGATGCAACGTAGGAGAATTAAACCATGCAATAATCAATATGCCATTCTTTTAATATATTCTATAACCTAGGAATTATATGCATGTTTTGATTAAATGCTATTCTAGGAAATATTGAAATATCATATCATAGTTATTGGTTAACTTATGAATTATGACAATTCATAGTCAAATGTAAACCTATGAACTATATGCAATCTCTTATTGATTTTTATACTATATGAAATATGCATATGCAAAACCCTATACAAGGTCCTATGAACAATAACTCTATAGTGATGTGTGTGTGCATCTATGTGCCCTTATAAAACATGGTGATTCCTAGAAATACATCCAGCACCACCTTGACTTACCACAAGGTGTTGATACAAATTCGTATGATATGTGTTATCAATAATTCGATGCATTTGTGAGAAATGTGTAATGTAAACACTGTTGATGTACGTGCTGGCAGGAACTTGATATCCTTTTGCATTTAATATTTCCAATTGTCGAGACAATGGAATGTCTTCGTGGACCTCTTCATGGCACTAAGCACATGATAGAGAGGTGGTGGTTCGAATGCTGTGACGAGTTGTAAGTGATCTGGTTCGAGCTTGATCTAGTTGTCCTCCTTGGTGGCTGCGGTAATGATAAGTCAATTAATGTGGTTGATGCTTGGTTTTACGTGACAACTCTCTTGTGATCTTCACCGTCGATCCAGCGAGGGTTTTGGGATTTGGGTCCTAACCGTAAATCCACTATGCTCACGGAGTTATTGTTTTCCTTGACATTTGGCATTGTGGCTCTGAGGAGAGGGAGATAGGCCAAGAGCCTTCAGGGTTTTGATAACTTTATTTTGTGGAGTGCCCACGGTTCGAAACCGTGACCTGTTAGTAGTTTAAGAGCCAATACATTGAAGCATTTTACAGTAGCAGTTTTGTAATTTCAGTTCCAGGGTTTGTGATAAATTCTTAGTGGTGGTTGGTTCGACATTCGGCTTTCCATGCATGTTCAAAGGTGGTTTTCTAGAGTTGTTTTCATACTTCTTTGTATTCAATGGTGGAGAATGGTTCCAGTAGGCACACTCTTGGCATTCAGCTTCGGTGCAATTCTTTTGAAGGTAATGGATCTCAATTCGAAAACCCTATATCTGCATTCTATTTTGAGAGTTTAGTTACTGCTATATTGTATTCAAAAATATTTGTAAAACTTGTTTTGACCACTACTATATTTTGAATGGTAGTTACCTTTGTCAATGGCTTCTTAGTTCAAGTGTTTGGTAGATGGCAACTGCTAAAAGACCGATAAGCTTCGGTGGTTACTCGTTACTCTGATTAGATGGCTATTGTGTCCTTACTGTTTTCTTTGCCGAGATTCTATGTTTTCTTGGGCTCTGAGGGTGATCTTCGTCGAAATACTTGTGAGCTTGTTTTTGACAGTTTGGGGAGGATGAAACCCTCAACCCATTCATCATTGTTTTCAATAGTGTTTGCTTTCTATTGTAAAATCCATAAGGAATTACTTAGGAAGGGTTTCACCCTGCTACTGCTCTTGGTAATAGAAGGAATTATGTTTCGTTCAATCCTATGTTCATAAATGATGATACTGTGACTATTTTATGTGTAAGGGGCGAAACTTAATGTTTGCAATCTACTGTGTAAATGAAAATATGATAACTTGTTTACCCACTTAATCGTGTTTGTTTTTGTGTCAAGAGTTGGGCTCTGCTTTGTATGCATTTGATGTTTTCAATCGTTCCACCACTATGTATTTTAAGTAAAGCTTCGATGGCTTAGGGTTTGGATCTATATTAAAATGATTTAAACCCTTAAGTGGGTTCTCGGAACTATTCAACTGTTATGTCATTTTAAAGTTTAGTTTCATAGGGTCGATATCTACCGCATTTAATCGTAGGGTTTGCTGCTTACTAGTTTTAAATTAAAAAGTGATGATGTAGGATCATGATAGTGCTGAGATGGTTCTTACTTCCAGTTCTAAGAAATGTAATTGGTACTAGTTTTGTGTCTAAGTGTATGAAATCGTGGGCTTCTCTTTTCTATTCTTTTCTGTTGGTTTTTGTGAAGGTCGTGAGCCATAATGTAATATTCTACTTTCAGTTAGGAAATGAATCATGATAATTTCTTGTTCTAATGGAAAACTTAACTAAACTCTTAAGGATAATGAATCTAGGGTTTGATAAGTGAAGGGAAAGAGCCTATCATAAATCATAGGTTTGTAAATGATACTTTATTTGCATATAATATAATGATTCTTTTTTTAAAATGAATAAATAGTTTAACAGATATGAAAACTATGCATACAGATTAGTGCTTCAACAATTATGCATTATTTAAAAGGAAAAGTAATGTAATACTTGTTGATACTATTAACTTGGCAGCTGTTATGATCTCCTAAATACTGTATAACAAAAAGATAATTTTTATACTTAGCTATGAAGAATATTGAAAATAACAGATGTACTTAGGAATAAGTGTTTTTTTTACAGCTGTTATTTTCAATACAGACTAGTGAAAGAAATACAGTGAACCTGAAACATTTAACTGATAAAGGAATGATAAGGGAAAACATTGAATTATGTACATAATATTGATGGTAGGAAAATCTAGGAAAAGACAACAATATTGGTCTTCTCATTCATCTGGAAATATGCCTATTAAATTATCTATCTTAATTTCTTCTTTGTACTAGAGTACTAAAATAATTAAATTTGTTTGATAATACTCTTATCAACAGTAATTAAATAATAACATATAGAGAATTTAACTACTTAAAATTATAAAAGATAAGTAGAACCTGTAAATGAAGATAGGGCCGACAAACACCCAAGGAAACCTATTCCTCCCAACCTTTTCCAGAAGAAGCAGCCAAAACTACTTGCTTCTTTTGGACCCCCGAGCCTGCTTATTGAACCACTAAGTAGATGGAATCTGTGTAGAAGCAAGGCACTCAGTAAAACAACTTCTGCACTCAGCAGTGTAACTTCTGCACTCAAAATATGCCTTCTGCACTCAAAATATGCCTTCTGCACTCAGCAATATAAATTATGCACTCAGTAGTATAACTTCTGCACTCAGTAGTATAATAGGTAGACTTACACCATGATAAAAAATCAGCATATCCCCTCATCAAATCTCTTGGGTGCAAGCACAGCAAAACCCCAAGGTAAATTTCCTCATCAGGAAAAGTGACAAACCTTAGTTCATAATTTGATGGATCTTATATAGACTGCCTAGGTCTTTAGTGGTCAGTTTTGAATAAATGAGCCTCGAGCTCCACTCCCACCTTCCAGGGCACTATGACCACATTTCAAGGGAGTTGTCCCATACCAACAGCTAGTTAGTTGCATCATGATGCTGCCACTTGTCCATTTCCTTCTAGCCCATATTTCATTCCACCTAGTGGGTCAGTAACCACTCTTTCAACAGTCCCCTTAGGTGTTTGTCTCCTATTTAATTTATTAAATAATAAAATATTGTGCAATTACAGTCATCCTTGGACACTTGTCCAATACAAAACTTTACAATAAAAGTTAACATAATGTTTCCAACATAAAATGTTTATCAACAAGAAAGGGTATGTTACAAAAAAGAAAGCCAACAGAAGACAGTATGGTCACGGCTGTGATAAGACCGACTATTGTAGCAGTGTCAGAAGGACGCGTAGAAGTCAAGGAGAGTACTTGGCAGCCATTCGGGGTTTCTAAGTAAGTTATTAGCAGTTATTGCAGGTGGTTGAAGACATGATAGATGTCGTCATAGGAAGAGATTGTGCAGCACGGCAGGGGCACTGACAGTTGCAGGTCTGCAGGATCTGAGGAGATCGACAGACAGAGGAAGCGTGTCTCAGGGATTGGAGTTATCTCGGGAATAGCAATAGCAAAGTAGAAGGCTTGTACGCAGGCATAGAGGAGTTCAGGTCAGTTCGATCAGCAGAGGATCGGAGGAGAGGATCTCAAGAGAAGTTTTGTAGATTGGAGAGGAAAGTCACACATCTACAGAGTGTGGAGAAGATCGAGCCATAGCTCAGAGTTTTACAGTGAACCAGGAGAGGGTCACGGTCAACACACTGAGATAGCACATAGTTACTTTTGTATTGTAATTGGCTAAGGCCGACAATAGTTAGTTATTTCCATTCCTTGCAGTTTGCATTGTATCCGTTTTGGTAGAAGTAATATAAGCCAACTTCTGACATCCTGTTTACATCTTGTTTATGTGAACGTGTGTGTTGTGTGTAATTGTTAAGCAAGAACCTTTGTCATAAGGCACCTTACATCAGCTGGTATCATAGCTCGGAAGTGAGTCCGGTCAAGTTGAAGCAGTATCCTGTGGATAGGAGAGACTAAGAGTGTGTTTCAACTCCAGTTGCGATTGGGTAGAGTTGTGAAGGTGACTAGACAGTGCCTGATTAACTTCAAGGTTAGGGGACTTGAAGACAGTGTACTGTGCGACCTAATCCCAATGGACGCGTGCCCTCTGTTTTTAGGAATACCATGGAAATATGATCAGAAAATGATCTATGATGGTTAAGCCAACACAGTCACAGTGTGGAAAAATGGAGTGCAAAGGACTCTTAATCCGAAGCCAAAGGAGCCAACCGAATGTAAATATGGCGATAACAACTTTTGGGAGAAGTGAGTGCTGATGTGTTCAGCGAAAGAATTCCTCACGGAGGAGGAAAAGAAGTCGGGATGTTTTGCGATCATTCCAAAAGGACCAGGTGTCGAGAGGCCGACAATGGAGAAGATTCCAGTCGAGGTCGAAAAGATGATTAAAGAGTTTTGGAGCATAGCAGTCGACGAGACACCGATGGGATTGCCACCGATGAGAAGCATATCCCATCAGATTGACTTGATTCCATGGTCGAGTCTTCCAAACAAGGCACCGCATAGGATGAGTCTGACAAAAGGTTAGAACTGAATCAATAGGTCAAGGAGTTGTTGGATAGGGGATTGATCAGATAAATTCTGAGTCTATGCATGGTACCAGCAGTATTAGTGCCGAAGAAAGGTGGAGAATGGAGGATGTGTATAGAATCCAGAGCTATAAATGAGATCATGATTTAGTACCGGTTTCCATTTCCAAGAATGGGCAACTTGATGGATTTATTGAGTGGAGCGATGCACTTCACGAAGATAGACCTGAAGAGCGGTTATCACCAGATTCAGGTTAGAGAAGGAGATGAATGGAAAACAACATTCCAAAAGAAGGAAGGGATGTATGAGTGGTTAGGCATGCCATTTGGATTGACTAATGCGCCAAGTACATTCATGTGGTTGATGAATGAGGTACTGAAACCATTCTTGGGTAAGTTCGTCATAGTGTAACTAGACAACATCCTGATATTTAGTCGAACCAATACAGAGCACTTGGGACACATTCGACAAATATTGCAGAAGTTGCAGGAAGATAAGTTGATGGTGAACTTGCAAAAGTGTTTCTTCATGCAGGAGGAACTGGTGTACTTGGGATTTGTAATCTTGGGTAAAGGGTTGGTGATGGACCCAGAAAAGGTGAAGGAAATACTGGATTGGCCGAAACCAACAAGTACGACTGGATTAAGGAGTTTCCATGGACTTGCCAGTTTCTAGAGGAAGTTCATTCAGGGATTCAGTCGTATGTGTGCACCTTTGATAGAGTGCATGAGAAAAGGGGAGTTGTTATAGGTCAAATCTGCACTTCTCCGTCCGTGATCACCTTTAGCTGTTGATCACACAAAAGGACAACTTGGATTGAAGAGCATGATTTCCCTAGATGATGTATGGACTAGACTTACCCCTTTGCAGCTAAAAAAACACTCATTCTACCTACATTTTGAGAAAAATGATACCCTATAAGCATGATAGTAGCGTTCACTTACTGAAATAATCTACCCTACTTCAATAGACTAGCGTTTACCTGCTGAAATACTCTACTTTGCTTCAGTAGACTAGCGTACAACTCAAAAACTCTTACAAACGCTGGTTGTAAAGTAGGAAAGTTGCATATTGAATGCTACTCCACTTAAGAAAACTAGCGTACACCTTAAGAAGTAATAAAAAATATATTAATTTGACGAATTGGGATTATTTGAAGTTGGTTTTGCAACTTCCCCAACCTCCTAATCAAACTACCTCTTGATCCAAACTACCTACCTTGTCCCATAAATACAAGGGGGATAGATGAGAGAGGGGAGGAGAAACTATGCATTAAGGGTTGTTATGCTGGAGGAATTCCAAAGTTAGTGTGAAGAGCAGGAGCCTAGGATCCACTTGCACAAGCCTAGGATCCACTTGCACAAGCACTTTGAATGATCAAGTATAATTGTACTGATTATTTGCTTTTGACAATAAAGGTTGAAATACTCTTCCTGTTCCAATCAAATGTCTAATGGATTATATATTTGTTTGGATTAAATGCTTGATTGTATTTGATGTTTAAATTGCATTTCAATTTCATCATTGTTATATTAGTAAAAATACGCTAAGGAAGGTATCTTTGTATTGCAGGCTCATCATACGGAAGATCAAGAAGAGGATCGATCAAAGGAGCAAGCGAAAGCTAGGATCGAATGTCGTTAATAAGGTATGCCTTCATAAACCTTGATCTCTTTCCTTTTGTAGAAGCCTATGTGATATGATCTATGTATTTACCTATCACCACAGAAGTTGGTAGTGTCCCTCTCCTCGCTATAGGGTAGAATTCCCTAACAACAAACTGGAGACTCCATTGGGGACCGGTTGTTTTATGCTTTAGGAGACATAGTTAGCTTTCCTTCTAGTACTTTTTGATCTTTTTTATCCTCTGAGAGGATTTGTAGGTTACTGTAGCCTATTTCCATTGCTTGACTCATCCCAGTTTGAATTTTTAGAGCTTGTTTCAAGCCTTCTCTAGCAGGAACGCTGGTATCCCTTGCACACAGTAGCGTACACCTGCTGAAAAATGTTGCTTTACCTATTGCACAGTAGAGTACACCTTTTGAAAAATGCTTCTTTACCTATTGCATAGTAGAGTACACCTTTTGAAAAATGCTTCTTTCCCTACTGCACAGTAGTGTACACCTTCCTGTGTGCCCAGGTTTATACACTACACAGTAGAGTTTTTTCCTATAAGTCACTGTTTTCTTTTGGGATTTGATTTCCATTTGTTTGGTTTCATTTCTAGTCTCTTTCCTTGCTTTCTTAACTAATCCTTGAGGTATTTATGCCCTTTTTTAGTCTTGTTTGCCTTTCCTAAGTCCCTTAGGTCATCTTTTGCTTGCTTGAGTACGTTTGAGGTGTCTTGTTTGTTTGTGACTCTTTTTGAAGACCGCTTACTGTTCCTTGTTGGACATAGCTGCACTTTTGTACCCTAGATGCTTGTTGCAGGTATACAAACCTTTGTTTTGTAACATTTGTTGTTTTTGGCAACACTAAGCACACTTTGACGGTGTCTTGGCCTTTGATTTAGGTTTTGACCCCAAGTTGGAGTCCTTAGGGTGTTTTCAAAATCTTTTTGAGTCTAGACACTTCTTGATTGCTTTGTCGGTCTCATTCCAAGTAATTTGAAGTCTTTTAGTTTGCTTCCATTCGAGTCTTTGTGATTGTAAGGTCATCTTTGGTTCACTTTCCTACATTTTTCTTGGCTTATCTTTCTTAGGGTTTTTGGTGCTTTGGAGAAACCTTGAAGGTTTGCCTTTCCGTCACATGCGTCTTTTATCCCTGTTTTATTTTCACTTTGTTTCCAAGCCCAAAGTCTTTTCCTTTGAAAAAATTTGTAGGACGAGTCTTTATCAAGTCATCGATTTGCTTGTTGTGAGCTTTATAGTTGCTTTTTCTTACTCGCATTTCTCTTTTAGGTCTTACTTACTTCCATTTTTGAGTTCTTTTTCTTTTACATATATCAAAAAAAGCAAAAAATGAGTTTGGTAGTTTAAAGTAGTGAGACTTATAATCATTTCGAAGTAGCGTAGTTTACTTTGTTTTGAATTTGAAAAGAAAATAAAAAGAGACTTGTTTTAGGTTTGCTTATCTTTAGTTTTGGAAAACAATGAATGAGAAAGTTTAGTGAAAGTTCTTTACTTTTATGTACTTTCCATTTCTATCACAACCACACCACACAATGCACTGCAACCTTTGAGTAAAGAACAACCCTTAAAAATCATAATTAATCAAATTTATTAGAAACTTTTCTTTCTAGGGATGTCACTACACCAACTAGCTTAGGCTAGGGTTTCAGATTAGAACACACTTTAACTATCCGAAACCATTTTCATTACTTAATAATCGTAGTGAGACTATTTTTAGGTAAACCCATTGACATCAAAGTTGTTCTGGAAGCTCCACTAAAACCGAAGTTAAGCACAAGGCCTTGCCAAGGTGAAATAGTGAGGATACCCCTCACTTTTCATTCAGAGCATACACCAAGGCTGGTTCACGTACGAGGATCCTTTTGGATTTTGGGCTTTGCTACCCTACCCATGCGTTCTAGTCGGACTTGCGACTATCCCCTAGAGCTTCTTTCATGTTAATGGTAGCATTAGTATCTTGACTTTAGGGCTTCTTACACAGGTGGCAGTGAAAGGCTAATTTCATTGTACATAGGACAGATACGGAAGGTAACCCTTTTTCAGTAATCCTGAGAGGGTGGTTTGGTGATTCAAACGCTTGCACCTAGAGGACCTAAATTGGACGTCCTATAACTGTTCTTCGATGCTCTACTAGCTTGTTATGGGCCCTAATCATCCCATACTTTCTATTGAGAGTATTCACCATCCTTGTTTGCTTAGTTTTGGATACTTACAATTTTGTAGTGGTATGCTCTTTGTGCCTCTCGCCCTTAGTTGGCCTTAGATATTTCTGGCCCATTGAGTCAAATCTATGGATAGCATCCTAGTGAGCACCAATCCAGGAACCCCTGTTGAAGGGGCTCCTTGTGCTTTTCCATTCATTAGGAACATTGGTACTTCCTTAATGTCTACTTTGAATCTTCTGGGATTCACTATAGGGCTAACGGTTTGGTTGTTTTCCACTCCAAATGCCTTGCATGCTCCTGATGCTTCTCAAGTAAGCACTTCACATCAAGAGCAGCAGAACCCTATGCCTGCTTCGCCAGTAACATATTCTCCTCCTCCTTCTACCTCATGTGGTGAAAGTAGTAATACTAGTAACCAGCAGTCTAAAAGGAATAGACGGAGGAAGAATAGGAAGAAGATGCCAAAGCAAGGGGCCAGTCACCCAGCCTCTGGAAGTCATACTGGGGGCACCTACCCAACCTCTGGTGGTCATGTTGGGAGAACTTGTTCAGTCATTGGAAATCATACTGAACCTCACCACCCAGCCTCTGAAGGTCATGCTGGGGGCATTTACCCAGCCTCTGGAGGTCATGCTGCGAACAAACTTTCAGTCACTGCAAATCATACTAAAATCATGTCTTCAACCACTATTGCTCATGTTGAGGACACGTCATTGATCACTGCTGGTCATATTAATGACAAGTCACTAGTTCCTGTGAGTCATACTGGAGACACTGAATTGGCTACTGCAAGTCATGATGAGAGCGTTGACATTGCTGACAAACCTAATAAACATAATCTTAAGTTCCCTTGTAAGTTTTGCGAGGGAGACCATATTACTCACCGATGCCCTACTATTTCAGAGGTGCAAACAGTGTGGTCCATAGTTCAAAAGTCTTCTACTTCTGAGCAACCAACCAATGCAAGTCATGCTAGGGGCAAGTTGTCATCCAATGCTAGTCATGCTGAGAGTACTATTGTTGTTATGGAGTCTAAGCTTATAGGATGCAAGCCAAAGTTTCCTTGTAAACTTTGTAAAGGAGATCACCTTACTCACCAGTGCCCTGCTATTCCAAAGGTGCGGAGAGTGTGGTCCATGTCTGAAGGATCCTCTACTCCTGAATTGTCTATAGATTCCCAACATCCTGATCAACCTTTGGTTGATGAAGTGGTTGAACCAATGCAATCTTTGGTCAACCCCACTCTTCCTTTGGAGAGTGAAGCAATTGAATCAATGCAATCTTTGATCGATCCCATCAGTCCTTCGGAGACTGATGCACCTATCCTAGAAGTCTTCTGCATTACCAGTTCGGATGTCTTTGCAAACAGGGGCACTGCATCTGTGCCGAGTGAACCCCTACCAAGATCTGGGATCATTTCCTTTGATTGGAATAGTCTAACTAGGCATCGCCTTCCTTCTGCTACACCTTTCCAGATAAAGGTTGATATCGAAAACCGACATGTGGTTCACTGATGCGTTGTAGATGAAGGAGCCTCTGTTAGTATCTCATCCCCTTATGATTGGAGAAATTTAGGTTTCCCTGACCTTGTTACAGTTGTTAATTGGCCATTGACCTTCGAAAAAAGACCTAGTGAACCATTGGGATTCCTCCCTCAGGTACCATTTACTTTGGGTGGAAAAACAGTCTTAGTTGATTTTATGGTTTTAATGGACCCTATGGACGTCGATATGATACTAGGGCATGATTACGTATATACTATGCAGGCTGTGGTGTCTACACTCTTTCGTGTGATGCATTTTCCTCACAACGGAAGCATTGTCACTATCGATCAGCTTACATTTGTTGATCCCGCTTATTACCCAACTATAAACCAGGTATGTCCCCCGCCAGTAGGCACTACTATGTCACAATCAAATTATGTGGCATATTGTTCCTTGAGTCCAATTTGTACTGAGAAGAAGCCTCTGAATTCATGCTTACCTTCTCGGGGCTGTGTCCCGGCAATTGACCAAGTGATGACTCCATTTGAATATTTAAACATGCGTTCTATCTGGGATAATATACTTCCCTCTGAAGAAGTTTTCTTAGAGTCTATAATGCGTTCTGCCATTCATTTGGACATTTGATTCACCTATCGAGTAATCTTCCACCTTTCCTTCGAGCTCGTTAAAAACAGTAAGGAAGTTACGAGCAATCTTCCACCTTTCCTTCGAGCTCATTAAAAAAGTAAGGAAGCTCTGAGCAATCTTCCACCTTTCCTTCGAGCTCGTTAAAAAGGGTAAGGAAGCTACGAGCATTCTTTCACCTTCACTTCGAGCTCATTAAAAACAACAAGGAAGCTACGAGCATTCTTCCACCTCTCCTTTGAGCTCGTTAAAAACAGTAAGGAGGTCATGAGTTTACTTTTTCGGGCTCGTTAAAATTTTACAAAAAAGATTCGTATGGAGTTCTCTCTAAGCTCTTGTTAGAATCTTGAAATATGACAAGATTTTCGAGTATAGTTGTCATTTCAGACTCGTTAAAGGATTTGAAGCGACATTCGCTTAAGTATAAGTTTAACCCTTTTCTGGAATTTTGCGGATTACTTACGAAAAATGAATACTCTAGGCATTTGTGGCTAGAAGAGTTCTTCTTCCATTGTTTTACACTTTTTCCGGGGAGGAGACTATCTTTATGAAAAATGACCTTTTTGGAGCCTTCTTTAGGGTTTTCAGGCTCTCGAAATATGAAAACACCAATCTAGCACTCACCTACTCGGGCTCGATGTGAAATACATGAGAGGGTGTATAGAGGATTGTTTAAGTTTTTTAGACTCTATAAACAGGAAAACACTGGCGAGCATTAACCTACTTGGGATCGATATTAAAATCCATGAGTAGGTGAATGGAGTTATTGTTTAAGTTTTTCAGACTCCTTAAAATTGAAAACACCAGCGAGTAAGAACAAATCTCGGCTCGATATTAAAATCCATAGATCAGTACTATAGAGTATTCTTCTATCTCTTCTTCGAACTCTGTAAATAATGAAGAAGGTTTTGAGTCTTCCTCCCATGGGCTCGTTAAACTCTTTACATGGTTGGATCTATTGAGTTTTCATTCTTTCTTGGACTCATTAAAACAACAAGAAAGGTATTCTTTTATCTAAAAAGAATAAGGGATAAGAAGGGTATATCACATCTTGTAGTTTCAAAGACATTTCAGTAAGTCCTATCCTTGAACACAACACCTATTTGAGTCGATCATTTTAGTTGGGTATAGTTTTTGACCTTAGGGTGAACCTGATCTTCGAGTTGTTTACTCCCCCAATTGGTTATTCTTCCCACCATATCGAGAGTCTACCAATGTATCCTACATTGCAGGCTTATATCACTTTCCCGTCATGTTGAAAAATGCCTAAGCCACTTTGTGTCGTGCTCACTGTCCAAGGATACAACCTGTGTCATCCATTCTGCAGTTTATCTTGACCTCGTGTGTCGTCCATCCTAGTGTCAGTCTTGTTACTTATACTACTCCACATCATCTCAGACCATTTGAGTGTTCCTCGTGTTGGATGATGGACGATGCCTTAAGGCCTCCCTTCCAATGAAATTCTTCCCATCGACATCAACTCATTTTGCTCTGGGAATGAAGTTTAGATTTTCGGTTCGTACCTTGGGGATTGCTGTCACCAGTGGCAATCTCTCTCGATGTTGAATTATGAGAATACATCAATGTCTCTTATTTGGAAGGTTCCTCAAGTGTTTGACGTCAAGTCCACTTATTCACACTTGTTGGATCATATTAAGTACCTTGGGCCCCATTATCATTATCGGTGGAAGCCCTCGCGTTTTTTAATGGTATACATCAATGACCGGTAATCAAACGATACCCCCCATGTTCGACTTTCAATTCATTTATTCACATGGTTAGGGTTTGTACCTTGGGTTGTTTGGATGAAGACCTCGGTATTTTGATAGAATTACCTCATTATGTTATCACCCAAGCTGCGCAGGACTGAGCCTCACTCATTTTTTGGCTCTCCATGAGACATAGATCTAGTTTGTTGTTATGGTTATGATCTCTCATTCTAACATGGATCCAGGCTTGTATTTCAGTGGCCATGCTATATATACATCTCCTAGTTATGTATTGGAGATCATGTTGTATCATGCTACACATCTATATGATGTCAATATTGTAATTGCTCACTGACCTTGATCATTATTTCAGGTACTTTTGTGACTTGTTTCTGCGGTTTCTTGCTCCTCCGTTGACTTGGAATTATGCTGTATTTCGGCCATTGCTTCCCTCTGACCTCACACATTAGGGGGCATCTGTTATAGGTCAAATTTGCACTTCTCCGTCCATGATCATGTTTAGCTGTCGATCACACAAAAGGACAACTTGGATTGAAGAGCATGATTGCCCTAGATGATGTATGGACTAGACTTACCCCTTTGCAGCTGATAAAACACTCATTCTACCTACTTTTTGAGAAAAACGCTACCCTATAAGCATGATAGTAGCGTTCACTTACTGAAATACTCTACTCTACTTCAATAGACTAGCGTTTACTTGCTGAAATACTCTACTTTGCTTCAGTAGACTAGTGTACAGCTCAAAAACTCTTGCAAACGCTGGTTGTAAAGTAGGAAAGTTGCATATTGAACGCTACTCCACTTAAGAAAACTAGTGTACACCTTAAAAAGTAATCAAAAATATATTAATTTGATGAATTGGGATTAGTTGAAGTTGGTTTTGCAACTTCCCCAACCTCCCAATCAAACTACCTATCGATCAAACTGCCTACCTTGTTCCATAAATACAAGGGGGATAGATGAGAGAGGGGAGGAGAAACTATGCATTAAGGGTTGTTATGCTGGAGGAATTCCAAAGTTAGTGTGAAGAGCAGGAGCCCAAGATCCGGTTGCACAACCACTCTGAATGATCAGGTATAATTGTACTGATTATTTGCTTTTGACAATAAAGGTTGAAATACCCTTCCTGTCCCAATCAAATGTCTAATGGATTGTATATTTGTTTGGATTAAATGCTTGATTGTATTTGATGTTTAAATTGCATTTCAATTTCATCATTGTTATATCAGTCAAGATATGCTGAGGAAGGTATCTTTGTATTGCAGGTTCATCAAACGAAAGATCAAGTGGGGGATCGATCGAAGGAGCAAGCAAAAGCTAGGATCGAATGTCGTTAATAAGGTATGCCTTCATAAACCTTGATCTCTTTCCTTTTGTAGAAGCTATGTGATATGATCCATGTATTTACCTGTCACCCTAGAAGTTAGTAGTGTCCCTCTCCTCTCTATTGGGTAGAATTCCCGAACAACAGGAGTTCAAGTGGATGGAAACATCCCGTCGAGCTTTCGACAAGTTGAAGGAAAAGGTCACTGAGAGCCTAGTGTTAGTGCTCCCAGATTTGGACAAAGTTTTCCAGGTCAATTGTAATGCGAGTGGAAAGGAAATTGGAGCAGTGTTGAGCCAAGAGGGACGACCAATTGCATTCTTTAGTGATAAGTTGGATGGTGCGAAGCGAAAAATATTCGGTCTATGACTAGGAATTTTATGCTATTGTCCAAGCATTGAAGAAGTGGAGGAATTATTTTTTGCCCAAGGAATTTTTGTTATACACCAATCACCAAGCACGGAGATATCCGAATACTCAGTCGAAGTTGAATCAGTGGCACATGAAATGGGTCGAATTCCTGCAGGGATAAACTTTCATGTTGCGACATAAGTCGGGAAAGTCGAACAAGGTTTCCGATGCGCTGAGTTGAAGAGTTTCATTGCTGAACATGATGACAGTTCAGGAAATAGGAATAGATTCAGTGAAGGCAGAGTATGTGACCAATGAGGATTTTGCAAAAGCATGCAAGGCTTTTCAAGAACCGTGGAGTGTTGACAGGAGTCCATACTTGGATTATTTCATCCAATAGGGATACCTATTCAAGGGACAACAATTGCGTGTTCCTAGAGCATCCATAAGAGAGAACCTAATCTAAGAGTTGCATAGTGGTGGATTAGCAGGTCATTTTGGCATCAACAAGACTAGGGAATTGGTCGAAGAGAAGTATTATTGGCTAGGAATGACGACAGATTTTGGGAAGTGGGTACGACAACGTAGATTTTTCCAATTGGAAAAAGGAAGAAGTTAAAATACAGGGTTGTATACACCATTACATGTATCGGATACCCCATGGGAGAACCTGAGCATGGATTTTATGCTAGGATTTTCGAAGACGCAGCAAGGAAGCGACTCAATCTTTGTTGTAGTCGATAGATTTTCGAAGATGGTACACTTTATTCCGTGTCGAAAGACAAGTGACGCCACAAGCATTGGTATACTATTCTTCAAGGAAGTAGTAAGATTGCATGGGTTGAAGAAGAGTATCACATCAGACAGAGATACCAACTTTATGGGACATTTTTGGAGAACCCTTTGGAAGAAACTGGACACAAGGTTGTAGTTTATCTCAACATATCATTCGCAGAAAGACAGACAGATCGAGGTGGTGAATAGAAGTTTGGGAAATATTCTAAGGTGTGTGATGGTCAACAGACCCAAGAAGTGGGAGAACATGTTGGTGCAAGCAGAGTTTGCATACAACAATTATGTGAATCGGTCAACAGGGTTGAGCCCATTCCATATTGTTCAGGGAAGAAGCCCACATGGAGTGGTGGATTTGGTTGAGTTATCGACAGAAATCAGGAAAAGCATGAATGGAGAATCATTCACAGCGTATATGAAAGAAGTGCATGAAGATGTGCAAAAATACACAGAAAAGAGCAACACTGCATACAAGTTGAGAGTCGACAGGAAGAAGAGGCTACAGTCGTTCAGCGAAGGAGACTTAGTCTATGCACATTTGCGGAAGGAGAGATTTCTGACGGGAACATATAATAAGCTAAAGCTGAAGAATATTGGACCATGTAAGATTCTGAAGAAGATTTCAGACAACGCTTATGTGTTGGAGTTGCCGAATGACTTGAGCATTTCACCAACGTTCAATGTATCAGATCTATACGAGTTTGAAGAAGGTTCAAGTAGTAGAAGCACGAAAGTGTCGAACATCAATTGGATAGTGCAGATTCCAAATCAACAGAAAGAGGAAATCGTATAAGTAATAGAGGAACACAAAGTTGGTCATACACGTAGTTCGCGAAGGAAGGAATACTTAGTGTGATGGAGAGATGATGAGTTGCAGGAGGCGACATGGATTTTTGAAGAAGAGTTCAGGAGACTGACGGAGCAATCAAGTTAGTTTTCACATAGGGAGTCTGATGCAGGAGCATCGGGGCCTAGGAAGAGCAGTCAAAGATGATTGATGCGAAGAAGGCCGACTAGAGGGATTGCTGACGACTGCTGGTGTGAAAGAGAAGATTGGTTGTTGAAGTTAATAAGTCAAGCAGGAGCTATCGAGATAGGTCGACAGGAGAATGAGGTTGAGATTCGATAGATGACAGAGTAGTAGCGGAGATGTCAAGGGTCGACATGTGGTCGAACAGCGACTTCGATAGATTTGGACATGAGCTAGGCGAGGAGGAAGGGGACTTGCGAAGCCTTGGGATGAGAAACGAAGCTGACGAAAGATAGTATGGTCAAGGCAGTGATATGAATGACTACTATAGCAGTGTTAGAAGGACATGTAGAAGTCAAGGAGAGTACTTGGAAGCCGTTCGGGGTTGCTAAGGAAGTTATTAGTAGTTATTGCAGGTGGTTGAAGACATGACGGATGTCGTCACAAGAAGAGATTGTCCAGCACGACAGAGGCACTGACAGTTACAGGTTTGCAAGATCTGAGGAGATCGACAGACAGAGGAAGTGTGTCTCAGGGGTCAGATTGATCTCAGGAATAGCAGCAACAGAGTAGAAGGATTGTGTGTAGGAATAGAGGAGTTCAGTTCAGTGCAATCAACAAAGGATTGGAGGAGAGGAGCTCAAGAGAAGTTTTATAGATTGGAGAGGAATGAGTTCATATAAAAATTCATAGATATGATAATTTTTCTAACCCTTTGGATAAGCAAACTCAAATGTTCAAACCTTGTCACTTTCCTGAGTTAATCTGCCCATATAAAGACAAGACTATGAGGATATAAGCTTGTGAAAAATGTTTTTTTAAGAAACACGTATGTGGTAGTCTAAACATAATCATAAAGCAACCATGACATATTACCATGGATTCATGCACCATATCTTTACTGACAATAATAAATGGAAATGTCAAACCATTTTGATCATCATAAGTAAAATACTATTATGTTGGTTATATTCCATTTTGAAGTGTCACTACTCTTATTTGTGTCACTTTTTATCTAAGAAAAAGGGTCTAGAAGTAACCTAATTGAGGTATAAATGGAATTTATACATATGTTTCCCAAATAAGTATGGGATATAACAATGTGGTCCACCATTGGAACCATGTGCTTATGTTAATAGGTTTCAACTATAAATTTCACATAAGTTGCAATCGATTTAAGCATAATTGGAAATAATTTGTATTTTCCGAAGTAGTGATTACAATAAAATCTACTTTGGTTTGTATTTTTATGAACTGTGCATGCAACAAAACTGTAGATGAATGTATGATAACGATCCCAAAATTCATCGATAGAATGAATATGAGAAGAACTACTTTTTTCGAAGGAGATATAGTGTTGAACTCACCCTCTCAAAAATAATAGTACAAGAATATGTCTTCAATTAATATGATTGAGATGGTGAAATTTTTTGCAGAGTCCAACAAATCCGTGCCTCATGGTTATAAGTTTTTAGTCGCTATGTTCAAAGAATGGGCCCAGGAGCTGGTTTTTATTATATCACGAGTCTTGGGAAGGGAAAAAATTTCGATTGTGGAATTGTTCAAGCTACTCATTCTAAATGCCATTGTCACAAAAATACATCCCCCTAAATACCCCAATGGAGGTGATAGGGATAAGAAGGGGCATGTCCAAGATGACGAAATCAAAATAAATCCAGAACATCCCCTTGAGGACTCAAATGTGGAAGGACCAAGAAGAAATATGTGGGATAAATACCACACCAATGTTCAGAGGACAAGGGCCCCAACCCTTGCTATTCCATCCCCTCTTCCATCTTTATTTACGTTGAAGATTACCCTAAATATTAATCTTAGAGACTAGACACTTAATAAGACTTAATCAACATATTTTTGGTTCCCCATGTTCTCATCCTACTACTACATACCCATCTCTACACAATCCAACAGTATTAACATTTCCAATCTCTTCTCATGGATTCTTACAACCCTGCCACCAATCTCTTTGTGATTCCAAAGCTATTCCCCAATACACCTACATTCTACCCCTTCACCCTAGTCAAGCCCATACATCTACATTCTACAAGTTTACCCCTAGTCAAGCCCATACACCTACATTTTACCCCTTCATCCCCATTCAATCCCATACACTTTCTCAAAGGATTATTGAACCTAGTTTGATCATGATTAGTGATAAAGTGTAAAGGAGAAAGGATATACGAAGAAAAAGTGACAACAATTGCAAATAAAGAAGGTAAACTCAACTTAATCCATGAAAAATGGGTTGATTACTATATATGAAGAGGCCCAACTGCATCTAGTAACAATGGAATCCAATAAAGAACAATACCATAAATCAACAGAGCCTCAACTTACAAAACAATGGTCTTCTCACTAAAACTCAGAGAGATACCCTGAACCAATCAGATGGACTTCTATAAAGAATACTTGGAGGGTACATTTGATTGATATAGAAAGAGATCCTCCCAGTTGAGAATGTTGGAAGCAAAGGTGGAAAAGTTGGAGGAGAAATTGAGGTATAATAAGACAAGTAATAAGTATATAAAAAATATAATTAGAGGTCTAAATAATTCTTAGCTTGAAGGACAAGAACTCATCACATAAACCAAAGTTTCACTAGCTCTTGAGTCCAATCATCAACAATTGTAGTAGAAATATAGTGAATTAGAGAAGACAAATAAGGGCCTAAGGAAGGAACTAGAAAATAAAGGGTTCTTCACAATATAATGTTCCAAAGAGAACAAATTTTCAAAGTGCATTTAAATATGTTGATTGTGAATATATAGAAGGTAAATAGAGAGGAGTTGGGAAATCAACTAAAAGATAAAAGCATCTTTATACAAGTAGTACCCCTTCAAATTGAGATCAAGATAAAGGAAATATGCATTAACTACCATAAGTCAGTGATAAGCAATAAAGATGGGGCAATAGGTACCTTGCTTTAGTTTGAATGAGGTCCAAGTAAATGTCAATAATGTGATTAAACAAATGGAATATTTCAAGAAGCAGTTGGTTGAAACCCAATAGACACTAAAGCATAACAATAGGTCAACCTTCAAGAAATAAGAAATTTTAAGAGCCAACAAAATCACTTAGGAACAATTCAAGAAGAATGTAGCTAGATCGAGGCCCTATTTAACCCACATCAAAGAGATAGTTGCAATAATAAACTAGGTGGGACATGATCTCAAGAAGGCAAGAGCTCAAACACAATGGGAGTCTTAGAGGGCCATCTTGATAAAGTATTTATGCTTAAGTCTTCCTACGGAAAATATCAAAGCCTTTATATTAAGTGATAGGATGGAGCTATTATTAATTTTCTTTAGAGCTTATAATTTGATTGCAACTTCCAATAAATTAACACAAATGCATGCATGGAATAAAATTCCTAAATCTGATTTTACAAACATCAATACACAAGATCATTAACACTGATAAAGTACATAGCAGAACAAGAAACCAATCACACAATGTAAACAATAATTTTTACCCTAGAAACTCAATTGGGGAAACCAACAAAAATGGATGTTTCTTGAAAATTGTGCCAATGAGAAAAATGAATTATTACAATAGAAATTTATTAGATTAAAAGGAACCTCTTGCCTTGGAAATCATGCCAAATCTCTTGGTCAAAACATCATTGCAAAAAAATTTGCAAATATAGTGCATTAGGAAGTGTGCCTCTAATCACACATGTGTCCTAGCTCTGCCAACTATACGCCTGCTGTACAACCTACCTTGGGATGTGTGCACCCTCTATTTGATCTAAAATATCCTGGTGAAATCATCCCTGAAGACTGTCTCGAGTTTCATGCCCTCATTTGTTCTTTGTTAGGAACCCGTGTCAACCCTTCTCTTTACTATGTTAGTATATTGTTGTTGGACGCATATGCTTTGTAAGTCGTCCCGTAGTATTTGTTGATTCATAGTTATATTAGCCCATAGTATTGACCCATAGTATTGGACGCATATGCCTTATAAGTCGTCCCATGGTTTTGACCCATATTATTGGGCATAGACTTAGTATATAAGTGTGTGTTGAGGTCATTGAAGGCACCATGAAGTTAATTGTATTGAGCTTGCTCAAAGGAGGTTGCCCCCTCGAAGTGGCCCGTGATCAATATAAAAGTGATTCTGAGTTCTATTATTTCTGATATCTTGTGTATTTGCATTAATTAATTATTGCAGGTTCATCACATCTGGTATCAGAGCACTTTCTTGGGCTTGTTGGGTGGAATTTCTGCCAAATTTTTTTTTCGCATCTGTTGCAGCTTCGGATTTGGGAATAATCCCTATCCACTTAACTATGGGAAGTACTTGGGCATAAGCCCTAAAACGCATTGTGAGGAGTACCACAGGAACCCCAAAGTAGCCGGCCCATTGAGAGGACCTGTCAGCGAAAAGGGCAACGACCCCTACCTGATTGACTAGTTCCCACCCGTGAGGTAAACCAAGAGCTGTCGTTTGTGGCAAAGCGGTTATCAGTTTTACCTGAGTCGTGGAGTGAGGGGTACTTCCCCAATATACAAGCCGTCAGACAGCGTTCATGGCCGAGTGAAACACCTGAACTATTAGGAAGCCGTACATACCTGGGGTCCATATCTACTTTCAGTTGAATTGTTGCTGATCACTTCCGCTCCCGATCCAGCTGTTTCAGATCTATTCTGAAAGTTGTTCCAGATCCAGTCGCCGTTTCAGATCTAGCCATTTTCGATCCCTTCCACGCCGTTGCAGATCCATCTGTTGCGGATCCCTTCCGCACCGCTGTTGCCGATCCATTTATGAAAAAATAAAATTAAAAAATTAAAAATAAAATTAAAAAAAAATAAAAAATAAAATAAAAATAAAAATACTCAGTGTTTCCCCATATCTCCCTTGTTTTCACTCTATTTCCCTTGAAATTTTTGGGGAACCCCTGTCATCCCATTCTGCATCTTTAATTCCTGAGGACCCTCTCCCCAATTCCCCTTCCCAAAGCCCGAAATCCCACATTTGTCTATTTTTAGGTTTTTCCATAACTTCCTCAAATTTCACCCAATCACCTTCAAATTTTACCATAGAGTTCCTTTCTGAATTCTGCTTCTTTGTCCCTCTCTGCCAAATTTTCTCATTCTATCACCCCGCATCTAAAATCCCCCTTTTTGCCTTCTTGTCCTTTCGACAGTGTCCAAAATCTAGTCAAACCCCAATTACCCATCCGATTGTTTCCCCAATCCAAATTTACCTTTACTAAATGAGCTTCTATTTGTGTTTTTCTACCCATTCCACCACAAAAAAAAAAAACCTGGTTATGGTTGTCACCCGTGCAGGAGCACACACCATGGAGGAAGCACTTACAGCCATCCAAACCAAACTCCAAGATCTGGATGAAAAATTTCTCAGCCTCCATCTTCAGCATTCAGCCATGAACAATACCAGACAGCCAGAATCTTTTGCAGCCACTGGGTTCTCTTCTTCCAGCAATTTTCGTGGGCCGAAGCTTGATTTTCCTTGCTTCAATGGTACTGATTTGACTAGATGGATATATCGAGCAGAACAATATTTCAGTCTGCATAATACTTCTGATGCCCAGAAAGTACCACTTGCATCCTTTCATTTGGAACAGGAAGCCCTTCAATGATACCGTTGGTACATCAAAGCTCATCCCAAGCCAAACTGGACAGATTTTTGCCAACTCCTTTTGCCACGATTTGGTCCTAGTTCTTTTGACGACTTCAAAGGAGCACTCACTAAACTTCACCAAATTGGCACAGTGAGAGAGTATCAGATGGAATTTGAGAAACTAGCCAATCACACAGAAGGATTGTCTGATAAATTCTACAGGAGTTGTTTTATCAGTGGTCTCAAGGATGAAATCCGCTCAGAGGTCAAAATGTTTTGTCCCAACACAATGATGGAAGTCCTAGGGTTGGCTAAGCTCACCGAGGACAAGATCGAAACTCAACAACGCTCCCAACCCACCTTTGTTCCCTTCAGAAATATGGGTTCCCAACGACCTCCCATCACGCCTGTTCCTCAACCAACTCCTATCAAGCATTTGTCTAAAACAGAGATGCAAGCACGTCGAGAAAAAGGGCTTTGTTATAATTGTGATGAGAAATTCACTCGGGGACATAGATGTGTTCAACAAAAGCTCTATCTCTTGGATGTGGATTCTCCGCCTGCCGCAGAACTTGATGAAAATGCTCCAGATATAGTAGATGATCAGGTCGACATTCAACACCCGCCTGTTGACACCCCATCTCAGGATGACCCACCCGAGATCTCTCTCCATGCTGTAACCGACGTCACCACCCCACAAACAATGCGAGTCAGGGGATACTTCAAGAAGCTCCCTCTTACCATACTCATTGATTCTGGTAGCACTCATAACTTCATTGACCCTCGGATTGCCAAACAGGCTGATTTTTTTGTCCATCCTTGCTCCAACTTTGAATTCATGGTTGCCAATGGGGGCACCTTACCTTGCAAGGGGAAGTGTCACAATGTGTGTATCTCTATGGAAGATTATAACCTACGCTCTGACATGTTTGCCTTGTCCTTAGGCGGATGTGATGTGGTTTTGGGCGTTCAATGGTTACGCACACTTGGCCCCATCTTATGGGATTTCACTGAACTTTGGATGCAGTTTAAAGTCAATGGGAACAACACAAATTTATGGGCTTACAGCCAGGGTCTCTCTGCATCATCAGTTCACATCACTTGGAAAAAATCCTTAAGAAGAATTCACATGGTGTCATCACTCATCTCAATTCCATTCAGATGCACCCATCAACAGTCTCCACTACTTCCTTGGATAGATATGCAGGCATCTTTGCTGAACCAATGCGCTTGCTGCCTTCAAGAGACCTTTCCGGTAAGAATTTAGCGACATCTACTTGTCAACAGGAAATGATGGCTATTTTGCATGCAGCACAGAAGCAGCAGCCATACCTATTAGGGAATTATTTCTGCATCAAGACTGATCTCCAGAGTCTGGAAAATTTTCTGGAACAATGAGTCTCCTCCCCAACACACCTGAAATGGGTTATCCAACTCATGGGTTATCCATATGTGATCACTTACAAGAAGGGAAACGACAATCTATTGGAAGATGCTCCTTATCGCACAATTGATGACCCAATTTCTCTTACATGTCTTTCTCTGCTTGTTCCAAATTGGTTGCAATATGTTCAATAGGGCGATCTCTTCTATGAACTCCATGCTTCTTCATCAACAGGGCACTCTAGGTTCTGCAAAATTTATGACCGGGAACAATGTAACTTCTTTTGGCAGGGACTAAAAATGGCAATTCAACAGATGGTGGCTGACGATGATACTTTCCAAGTCAGCAAGGGTGAAACGACACTCCTTTCGGGATTGGTCAAACCCTTGCCCATCCCTACACAGCTTTGGCCAACTATTTCTATGGATTTCCTAGCAGCGCTCTGGTGGTACAATACCACATCTCAAAGGACACCATATGAAGCAGTCTATGGACAGACACCGCTAGTTCTTCTTCCATACACCCTTAGCAGCTCCCCAGTTCAGGAAATTGACTCAGTTCTTCGCAACTGCAATCAGATTCTTCTCATTCTACAGGACAATCTTCACATGGCCAGAATTCACCTGAAACAACAAGCCGATCAGCACCATTCTAAGCGCATTTTCCACACAGCTGACAGGGTTCTTCTTCATCTACAGCCTTCAAAGCAATCCTCCCTGACACTCCAAAGGCGTCAGTGGCCTGCAATGCAACCCGAGGATGCTACCAGGGAACCACTCCTTCAGATTCTGCAGCAATTTCTCCAACCAAAGATTTGAGGACAAAGCTTTTTCTAAGGGAGAGGGGATGTTAGGAACCCATGTCAACCCTTTTCTTTACTATGTTAGTATATTGTTGTTGGACGCATATGCTTTGTAAGTCATCCCGTAGTATTTGTTGATTCATAGTTATATTAGCCCATAGTATTGACCCATAGTATTGGACGCATATGCTTTGTAAGTCGTCCCATAGTATTATATGTCCCATGGTTTTGACCCATAGTATTGGGCATAGACTTAGTATATAAGTGTGTGTTGAGGTCATTGAAGGCACCGTGAAGTTAATTGTATTGAGCTTGCTCAAAGGAGGTTTCCCCCTCGAAGTGGCCCGTGATCAATATAAAAGTGATTCTGAGTTCTATTATTTCTGATATCTTGTGTATTTGCATTAATTAATTATTGCAGGTTCATCACATTATTCAAGACTAAGGAAGTGCACCTTCTCTTCTCTGTCTTCACGCCCAGTGAAGTGCACCCTCTCTCAGGAATTCATGCTCTTATTCTTCTGCTCCCAGCTGCTCAATAAAAACCGCTCCCTCTCCATCAATATCTGAATGAGTGAATGTGTTGTATCAAACCTTTACCCCTTGGCTCTCTTTTATAACATTTCAATGACTCTTAGGGTTACAAAACCCTAATTCTCTTTTTCCAAATTCACTTTAGAAAAATAAAGTTAAATTAATTAATTTAATGCATGGAGTCTGGACATATCATTCATGCTTCTGACATTGAATACATGCAGAGCACTTGTCCTCAGTTACTCCAAAAAATCAACACTCCCTCTTAACAGGGAAAGTGTTATGTACCACTTCCAGCTTCTCTCTGAAGAAGACAAAATTCCCATTCACCAAAGCCTTCGCAAGAATGTTTGCAGTATGCTCATCTATAGATACATATTGAAGCTTCACAACTTCCCTCTGAACATAATCTTGGATGAATTGATACATGATATCTATGTGCTTCGACCTTTCATGAAACATTGGATTCTCAGAGATTTTGATGCAACTTTGATTATCGTAGTGAATGATGGTCCATTGCAACCTCTAACCAAATAAACACATGAGTAACTTGCAAAGCCAAATGGCCTCACAATTTTCTTGAATGGATGTCATATACTTTGCCTCTACTGAGCTCAATTCCATTGACTTTTTCTTCTGGTTGAACCATGACACTATTGCTGAACCCAGGTTGAAGCAACATCCTGAGGTTCTCTTTCTTTCCACTGCATTTCCTGCCCAATTTGAGTTTTGTATAACCTGTCAATATGACTCCACCCCCATGAACATAACTCAAACCATACTCTATCATACCCTATAGGTACCTTAACACATGTTTTGATGCAACCCAATGCAATCTCTTTGGTTTCACCATGAACTGATTGAGAGTGTTGACAGAAAAATAGATATCTGACTTGGTGTTGACCAAATCCATCAAGGACTTGCTCAACTAACGATGCAACGTAGGATAAACCAACTATGACTTAGAAGAATCAATATTCTTCAAGTTGGTCATCATAGGTGTATCCATAGGCCTGCACTCTGTCATCTCGAATCTCCTAAAGGTGTCCACAACATACTTTCCTTGCCCTAGGAAAATATGACCTATCCTTTTCCACACCTACAATCCTAAGAATTAATGCATCAACCCGATGTTATTCATATCAAACTTTGAATTAATATATCTCTTGACCCCTCAATTATCTTCTCTTATCCTTCCAGGAACATATCATCTATGTATAGAACAAGAATGCGAGAATCCTCGCCAACAATAATGAAGTAAAGGTTTGGATCCTCCTTACTCTTCTCAAATCCTATATGTGGCATATAATTTTATATGCTAGAATACCAAGATCTAGGAGCTCACTTGAGTCCATATAATGCTTTCTTCAAGATACACACATGAGTCTCTCTCCCATGCGTCTCAAAGCCCTGAGGATGCTCAATGTACACCTCCTGCTCAATGAACACATTCATAAATTTGGTCTTCACATCCATATGATGTATCCTCCAACCCATATCTGCTGCAATAGAGATCACTGATACGATGGAAGTATATATGGCCACTGCTACAAAGGTATCCTCATAATTGGATCCCTCTATTTGTGAAAACCCCTGTGCCACAAACCTCTCCTTGTACTTATCCACACTGCCATCTACTGCATGCTTGATCTTATAAATCCACTTCCAACTGACCACAAAATTCCCCTCCAGACTTGGGACTATACCACACATCATTCTTCATGATGGAGGCATAGTCCTCCACCATGGCATCCTTCCATACCGGTCTCTCTGATCCCTCCTCAAAATTGGTAGACTTAGAATAAATGATATTGCACATTAGTTCCATGTAGCTTGAAAAATTTTCTGGTGGTCTACTCTCTATGAACATTTTCCTAGGAGCATCTACAATATCCTGAGCATCCTTCAAGGTCTCCTGCAACCATATCGACATCTTCTTTCCTAAAGTGGAAGTTCCTTACTGTGTGGTAGGATCCTCTCGCTCTTGTTTTTTGGTAGGATCTTATTGATCCTCCTCCTCATATAAAAGTTGATGAACCACTGGTAACTCCTCAACCTTTGGAGTCTATTACTCCCTTGTCTTTGCTGGAAGTGAGTCATGCGAATTCTGAAAGGATCTATCCTCCTAGAACTTTACATCCCACCTCACCACTATTTTCCTCGGTATATGAATGTAAATCATGTATCCCTTCGAAGCCTCACTGTACTAAAAAAATATTCCCTTCTCTTCGATGGGTTCCAGCTTCGCCCTCTTCTCTGAAGGGATGTGGAAATAAGTAAGACACGTGAAAATCCACAAGTGCCCAATCTCAGGCTTCTTCCCATTGAAAGCGTCCTCAGGAGTTTTGTTCCCCAAATCCTTATGAGGACTCCTATTCTGTATGTATACTACTGTGCTACATGATTTTGGCCACATAAACATAGGAATGTATTGATCTGGAAAAGCATGTATTTAATAGCACCAATGATGTTTATGTTCTTCCGTTATGCAACCCCATTTTGTTGCGGGTTGTACATAACCTTCGATTCTTTCCTAATCCCTGCATGTTCACATAAATTATTGAAATCATTGGAGGTATGCTCGCCCCCACCATCTGATCTCAACAACTTAATCTTCTTCCCCTTTTGATTCTCCACAAGAGATTTGAATGCTTGGAGTCTATAAAAGATCTCATCCTTGTACTTCATGAACTAGATCTAAGTTTTCCTGGAGAATTCATCTATGAATTAGACATAATATTGATATCCACTCGATGAAACTGCTGACATCGACCCACATACATATGAATGTATCGCATCCAATATCCCCTTGGATCTACTGTCAATAATCAGAAAAGTAGTCTTGACATACTTTCCAAGTGCACACACCCTGTTGCTCCACACTAAACTCTAGAAACCCAGTCACAGTCTCTTTCAGAACGTTCAGTGCTCCATCATGATGAAAATATTCCATCCTCCCGTACCATATCTTGCAAAAATAACTGATGTTGTAGTGAACCAAATCCTAGGATGGATGAACATAAGGTTATAAATCTTACCCTATATGATGCCAATCACCTTCGCTAAATCAACACTCAATCCTTTAGGATGTATGAGTACTTTTCCATCTTGGAGAAACACCCCATATTCTCTATCCTATATCACTGATACTAAGATCAGGTTGTTTTTCAAACTTGGTATGTACAATGTTTCTTTCACACTCATCGGTGGTTGAGACTCCCCCTCAAACTGAACCGTTTCATGGCCAACTGCTTTAACCTTGGAATCATCACCAAGATCAATGTACAGACCTAAATCCCTCTCAGATATATTTGAGAAGTACTCACGTACTCTTGTTATGTTCCTGGAAGCGCCACTGTCAATGTACCAAATACTATGTGGAGATGACCTGGAAATGAGACAAGATTCTAATGAGAACTCCTTATCAAATATGGCAGAAAAATCATCCACCTTTGCAGAAGCTGCTACCCGTGGATTACTCCCCTTCTTCTTGTCAGGAAAATGACCAACATAATTTCCTGTCTTGTGACATGCATAACATTTCACCTTACTGAGGTCCTTCTTCTTCTCACCCTTAGAAGTAGCTCAACCTACAAATCTCTTCTTCCCCTTGTCCTTTCATTTGCTTGCAAGAGAAACGTTCTCCTCATCATCACCATGCCGATGGCCTGAATAACTAGATCCCACTCTTATCTCCTCCTAAGTGAAATCATCCTATAACCTATCCTAGTTGGAAAGTTTCTCTCTGGCGACAATGCCATGGAAAAAAGTGTCCCATGGTTTGGAAAATATTTTCAAGGTCAATCAAACCAAATACTGATCCTCAATTTTTTCCCCAACAACAAGTTTATCTCAAACTTGTGTAATTCTAGTGAGATAAGCAGTAACATACTCACCTCTGTACATCTTTATACTGTGAAGCTTCTCCCATAGCACCGCCTTTCTGTTCTTGTTTCCACTCTTGAAAATTTTAGTCAATGCTTCCTACATCTCGTAGGCATGCATATTTGTAGTTATATGAGGAATCATGCGATCCTTCATATCATCTAGAAGGATCCTCTTAGCCTTTATAATTCTCTTATTATAAGCAACCAAGTCTGTTGGATCTGTAGGAATATTAACAACTGCTTTGACAATGTCCCAAACCTCATGCTCTTCCAACAATAGAGTAATACTCTCCTTCCATGGGATAAAGTTAGATACCCCCTCCAACTGATCTTCAAATCTTAGACCTGTCGCCATGTCGCTATAAATATGATAACCTATGTTTCAAAACTTCCGGATCAAAAGAACTTGTAGATCACTGTGCAAAATGTCTTGGTTTCTTTTAGAGACTAGTGCTCTGATACCATTTTAATTTTCTTTAGAGCTTATAGTCTGATTGCAACTTCCAATAAATTAACACAGATGCATGGATGGAATAAAATTCCTAAATCTGATTTTATGAACAATAATACATAAGCTCATTAACATTGATAAAATATGCAGCGGAACAAGAAACCGATCACATAATGTACATAGTAATTTTTACCCTGGAAACCCAATTGAGAAAACCAACAAAAATGGAGCTTTGTTGAAAATCATGCCAGTGAGAAAAAGGAATTATTACAACATAAATTTAGATTAAATGGAACCGGTTTCCTTGTAAATTGTTCCAAATCTCTTATCCAAAACCTCATTGCAAAACAACCTACAAATACAATGCCTTGGGAAATGCACCTCTGCTCACATGTGTGTTCCAGCTCTTCCATCTATATGAATGTTGTACCATCTTCCTTGGGATGTGTGCACCCTCTCTCTGATATGAAATATCCTCCTGAAATAAACCCTCAAGACCAGCTCAAATTTCATGCCCTCCTTTCTTCTTCAATACTAAGGAAGTGTGCCTTATCTTCTCTATCCTCATGCCTAGTGAGGTGCACCCCTTCTTTTGCTCTTGGCATCTCAAGGAAAATCATTCTTTCTCAATAAATATCTGAATGAGTGAATGTGTTGTATCAAAAATTTACCCCTTGCCTCTCTTTTATAACCTTTTAAAAAAATTTAGGGTTCCAAAATGTTAATTCTCTTTTTCCAAACCCACTTTAGAAAAATACAGTTAAATTAATTAATAAATAAATAGTTAACTTTTTCACTAAAAATATATTGAAGTCACTTGCATGGAGTCTGGACATCTGATGCATGCTTCTGACACTGAAGCCATGAAGAGCACTTGTCCTCAGTTACTCCAAAAAATCAACAACTATGATGGAATCCTAGAAATAAGGTAACTAAAAGCTATTCATTCAACATGCTAACTTGAAAAGGGAAAGTTAGCTAAGGTTGTTCCATATACTGAAGGTCAATGTCGAGATATTAATAACACCAGGTTCACCAAAATCCTTGTACAATAGTGAAAAGGTTATGTATGAAAAGAGAGTCCTTAAATAAATTGATAACATAATGGATACACAAATATCATGGTAGTTTTGGAAAGGGCCCCACACCTAAGAATACCTTAAGTGTGATTGGGCCTCCTACTGTGTTGATGTTAACTGTGCAAGACTTAGTGGAAGAATAATATGGAAAGTCAAAATGCTTCTAGTCCTCTCTAGCAACCTTTGATGGGTGTCTGCTACTCACCAAGATATCAAGTACGAGAAGAGCGAGTTTGATCAAAATATGAGTTCCTTTTTTCCTATTAGTGGTAAAAAACCTTGACATTGTCCGATTATCCAACTTGCCCCTTGCATTAATTGCCACATCTTGGAGATTTTTTCTCATTATTATATTATTTAAATTTAATGTTGGTTTGAGCCTTAAGGAACCTACTAATTTGGATATAGGAGGGCCTAATAGAGACCCGATGTGATCTTCAAAACCTAGCTCATATACTTCATATGTGCACTCCTCGAGGAAATAGGCCTACATTTACTCCGATGACAAGAGTAAAACCAATATGTGAAGGTGATGGATTTGTTTACCATTAGGAAGGGTTATGAGGGAAGGGAGAGAATATGTTTACCATTAGGAATTGTAAAGTTTATTAGATGCAATTTTTCCCATTCTAATCAAGGATTTAATTGACATGATTTTTTATAGTAAAAAAATGAGGCACTTACCAAATTGCCAGACATTGTGAGGCTATATTGGTATCCTTGAGGTCGTAATTGTATCCTTTGGCTTGAATGGTCTTTGTTGGGCCCAGCTGGTCTCCTCCGGTCTCCTTGGTGAAGTTGTAGTCTATAGAGTGGGCTTGATTTGCTCAATGAAATGTGGGATCGACCTACTTGATGAAATGAGGAATGTGGGCTCAACATGGTTGTGGAATGAGGAATTTTGACACAACCTTCTTGAATGAGGAATGAGGGGTCGACCTACTCGAATTATCATAAAATGAGGAAAAAGGGCTCAACCTACTTGAAAAATGAGGAATGTGGGCTCGAACTTGCTTGCAGAATGAGAAATGTTGTGGGATTGAACTTGCTCACAGAATGAGGAATGTTGTGGTCTCAAACTTGATCGCAATTGCAAATGAGGAATGTTGTGTGATTGAACCTTCTCACACTTTCTCATAGAATAAGGAATGCAGTCGAACTTGCTCGCGAAATGAGAAATATGGGATCTATGGTTTAATGTGTGAAATATATGGTATATATTATATATGGTATATATTATATATGGTATATATTATATATGGTATATATTATATATGGTATATATCATATATTGTATATATGATATATACCATATAGATTATATATGATATATGATGTATACCATATATATTATATATGGTATATGGTATAAGTTTAGGATGTCATACATTGTTAGAGGTTATGCAGTTTAGGGGTATAGGGTCTAGGGGCTAGGGGCTAGGGGTTAGGGATTTAGGGGGTTAGGTTGTTTAGGGGTTAAGGATTAGGGGATATGGGGTTAAGGGATTGGGGGTAAAGGGGGTTTTGGGCCTAGGGGTTAAGGTCTTATGGGATTAAGGGATTAGGGATAGAGTCAAGCCACAATTGATGATATGGGAAAAACACACTGGATTCATGTGAAAATGAATAATCGTCAAGGAAAACATTACTACATAGTCTTGTAAACTACTTGTATGATTAATGGTGTTACTCTTTATTTATTTATTGATCCCAAGGCTATAAAATAGTTCATTACCCCATATGATTTATCTAGGTGTGGATTTGTTGAAAGTAGGAAATATGAGTTTAACCTAGTTGAGATGGATTTAGGAACTAAAAATTGTTGGAAAAATAATTAAGTTGTATAACATTAGGCTTGAGGTGTGCATGATCAACAATATAATATTGTGATCGATTATTCTAGGATCCTATAACTTGACTATATGAATTGATTGTATATACACCCATTGGCAGTGTTAGACTACACAAACAAGTTTCTCAATTTTATATTTTATTTGGGGAAGATAAATATTTTGATGAGAACCAAGAGAGTGCTGTCCATAAACAAGAAAATAGGAGCTATGGATTTGGTACAACACCAAATATTATGAAATTACTAATGTGTTTTCGAAGGAACTTCTTATGATTCTTTCCAATAAATATTCAGAGTTCACCATTGAACTTGAGCCAGAGACAGAGACTATATCCAATGATCTCTACAATATGACCACTTAGAAACTATGAGAATTACATATGCATTTGTAAGAATTGGTGGATCTAGGATTCATCTAACCAAGTGCATATCACAATGGAGAGCACCAATGATATTTGCAACAAGGAAACATGGATCCAAAATAATATGTATCGACTATATGAAGCCAAGTAAAACCACCATTAGGAACCAATATCCATTCTTATGGATTGGTGATCTCTTTGACCACATGAAAGAGGCCATGGTATTCTCAAAGATCAATCTACGATCAAGATACCATCAATTGAGGATCAAGGTGGAAGATATCCCAAATTTATCTTTTAAAACATGACTTGATAAGTTTGATTTTTTTTTAGTACCCTTTAGGTTCACTAATTCCCAAGAAATATTTATGAACATGATAAATGGAGGATTTTAGAGATACTTGACAATTTTCTCCAAGTGTTCCTTGATGACATGATGATGATGATGATGATGATGATAATGATGATGATGATAATTGGGATGATGATAATGATCATGGCCATAAGATGATGATGGAATTAACTATGTCAATGATGATGATGATGATGATGAAAATGATAGCGACGACGATGATTATGATGTTGAATATGATAATGATGATGATGATGACAGTGATGATGATGAATACAATAGTGAAGGTTGTTTTCAGACAATCTACCTAAGCTGACTTAAAGGTCGGATCTCCCTAGTCCAAGTGGATCTAGAAAAAATAAACACATAATAGAATCAACTTCCCTATATCAATAGAAATGTAAATAGATAAATGGGTCTCTTACCTGGGATTCGCATCTCCTCTTGCTCTTTACTTGATCCAATTTTCGAGCGCCTTCAAATCTGCAGCTGCAAAATCCTATTGAACAAGTGGAAACAATCAAATAGTAAAAGCATATATCACATATGATTGATTTAAGCTAACAGTTAAGTAAGTAAGCTCTACACATAAAAAAAATGATGATATATATGGGAAGAGATTGTATTAACTGTATAAAGGAGAGTACAAAAGAAGAGAATGTTACAACCTAAGCCTTAACATCGCAACCTTCCTTCCAACAAGCCAAACCAATCCAAGCCTCCAAAGATGAAGTAAGCCTCTCAAGGATGAGTGAGAGTCACCTACGATAATTTCACCAACATGAGAGTACTATAGACTTTCCTCCCTTTGGAATGGAGAGGAGCTTCATATTTATAGGACCAAGTGGATAGAGTAGGTTGAATATTATGGGGAGAAGGCTAAGGGATCATCCCTTGAGGTTAGGGAACCGAAGGACAACTCACCTATGAATTAGGGATAACCATCCACCTCATCATGCTTCGATAATTCGCTCGAAGGTCTCATTTACCCATTTAAACCAACCTCGGCGCATGCTGCATGAGGACGATTTGTGCTAGGAAGGGGAAAGCACAAGATGAATGAAGGCAACCTGAGCCACCGATGCAGGCTGCCAGATGACACTCTACACCGAGCCTAGTTAGGAACTTCTTGCTGGAAGACAAGATACTCCGACCTAAATAAAAAATGTGGAGAAATGATCAATAATTTGCGCTAGATGAATTTTGGTCAGGGAAACTTCAGGGATCAAGGCACTGAGTTGACATAGGACTCATGATGACGAGATTTAGGTGTAACAGAATGCCCCCCAAAGCATGAACCTGGTAAAATAAAATAGGTGATATGCTTTGAAAGATAGATGGAAAGGACTTGTTGGTTGGAAGGTGCTGCTACAGTAGAATTGACTCCAAGATACAAGTCTCACATGATTCACAACATGGCTGCCGAACAATACATTGCAAATCCATGTTAGTAAAGACTGACTGAACACAATCATGGCTACTAGACACAATCGTATATCCATTATGAGATGATAACACAACCAAGACCAATACAAAGTGGATCCGTGTAATATAACTCAAACAATCTCCATCGCAACCTAGGTGAAATATGAGAACAACCCAAGGTCTTCAATCCGAACCTGCAATGATACGAATCTATCCATGTGATTACAATGTCTTGGAGTCAAACATGGTAGAAACCACTTGATTACCGGTCATTGACATATACCATTAAAAAGCGTGAGGGAAATCGCCATTGATGTCAATGATCCCCAAGGTATCATAGTACATACCATCGAGCGCGAATTAATGAGTTGAGGTTGAACACTCAACGAGATCTTTCAATCAAGAGCCAATGATGTAGACTCATGTTGAAAGCGAGGTAACCTACCATTGAGGCATGCAGGCCCAACGTACTTGATTGGTTTCTAGATTCATTCCTTGGATGATGTGTTGAATTCAACAAGGATGAATCCGTCGAAGGAGGGCCATGATGAATCCCCCATCATCGACATGAAATGCGACCACAGATGTTTGGAGTGAATCAAACGATACAGTGGTGTGCAAGACTGACTCAAGGTAGATCGACATGACGAAAGGTATACTAAATGCAGATAATGAATAACGAACATCTCTTTAACATGGGCATGGCATGAATTGGCAATATTGACATGACGAGAATGATACCAAACCCCAATGCAACTGATGACAAAATCATTCTTTGGATGACCCAAAGGAGTGACAGGACTCACAGAATCAATAGGAATCGAAGACAAACGAATTACCCAAGTACTGAATGCAAATGCAAACAAGTGCCATGTTCAAGAGTGACTAAGTACTGCCATAATAGCAATGAACACAATCTCATCCCTATTCCCCATCATGATTGATGAGTACCTCTTGTTTTTTTTAACGAGCTTGAGGAGGGTAACAGATGCTCGGTATAGTTCATCCTATGGACGAGTCCAATCCCAAATGTTTTATGAAGATAGGATAGGAGGGGTTCATCCCATGATGGGCCCTTCGATGTTTAAATTTTAACGAGTCCATAGAAGGTAAACTTGTCGTCATTTCATGTTTAGAGAGTCTGAAAAGAACTAAAGAAGACTCCAAAGTTCCTTTTTTGTAAAGTTAGTCTCTTCGCCCGAAAAAAGGGTAAAACAATGCGAGAGAGAACTCTTCCAGTCATGATTGGCAGGAGTGCTCCTTTTTTGTAAATAGTACCTCCTGTTCTGAAAAGGGGGTAAACTATCACCAAAAAGACGATCGTTCAAATACTTTTACAAGCGTGAACGTATCAAGTTCGCTTGGCAATCTTTTCGTATTTCGAGAGCCTGAAAATAACTTAAATAAAGACTTCGAGGGTTTCCTTTTTCGTGGAAGTTTAACAAGCCCGAAAAAGCGATAAACTATAACTCGGTAACTTATTCTCATTAACGAGCACAAGAAGGAACAAAGAGTTAGCTCGATGCCATCATTAATTGGTTTTAATGAGTGGGATAACAACACAAAAACACTTGAAGAGTTGTTCACACCCGATAGTGAGTGTGAAAAGGCTACAAACACAAGCAATCATTTATGGCATCTTATCGCACCTACAAATCTCCGAAAACTAGGTCAAAATAGTCGATTAGGTGTTCAGACATGCAAAACACTTCCAATTATAAGAAAAATAGCACAATAAACAATAAATTAAAAAGGGAATATTCCATTTTCAATATAAATAGGGAAAATTAGTGAAAAATAATTACTATTGTTTTTTTACCAAGTTGGAGAGTGAAAGTGACATTTGGAGAGCGATTTTCAACCGTTGATTGCAAGAGCCGTAATCATCTGTTTCCCGTGCCGTTAGTGTCAGGTAAACCTAAACTCCGCCCTCTTTATTTTTAGCGGTTTACATTTTTCATTTCCTTCCATTTTTTTGAGTTTTGACCTTGTTGATGAAGGGATATTGTGCCCATGGACCGACACAGCTTACTTTTTCATGAACTGTGCCGAGGGCACGTCGACGCAAATCCCGAAAAGTTGTCCTGCACCGGCGGTGCCCTGTCCGAAAGGACAGGATGTGTCGACGCAAGTCCGCATGGCAAGCTTAAAATTCAACCAATTATTAATGCTTTTGATGGTTTGGAAAGGTCCTAATGATGTTTTTATGGACTTTTGTACAAGGTTCAAGTGAACACAATGGTCGAATGGCGTGAACGAGAGCATGAGCTCGATGGTGCCCAAGCAGAAAATGATCCTCAATGCATGGTTACGTTGAGGAATTGTGGATTGCTGAAGTACTTTAACATTCCAGGCATGAGATCCCAAGTGCCGTTACTGGAGCACTTGATCCAATGTTGGGATCCAGTGCGAAAACATTTTTAGATAGATGTGTTGATGGACAATCCAATCGACAGGAGGCGAGCCGGATCTCCCTAGCTTAATGCAAGTCTAGAACAAATAAAATAGACTACAAATGTGTTTCCTAGATCTACTTAAGGATCAAGTACTAGATGTCTTACCTCTTTGATTCGCTATTCTTTCTCCCGCTATGTTGCTCCACATCCCACGGTTGTCAGATCCAAGCTGCAAGACCTATCAAGACACAGAAAAGAGAAACGAGTAAAGAGCATCTATACAATAAGATATCTATGTAAATAGTTAAGCAGGTAAACAACACAACATCATCATACATAAGAGACAATATTGGTGGAAAGAATTTGTATTACTGCCAATAGAGGAGTACATCATAGAGATATAGAACTACAACCAATGACTTAACGTAGCAGCCCTTCTCCACACAATCTAATTGCCAAGCCCTTCCAAGGAAGCATGAATTCTCCAAGAGGTGAGTGAAGGTGTCCTAAGAGAGATTTCACCAGCATGTACATACCATAGTATTGCTCCCTTTGGAATGGGAGTGAGCCTCATATATATAGGAGTAAGTGGATGAGGTTATGGATAGGATAGGATGATAGATGATAGGAGAGAGATAGGGGATCCTCCCAATGAGTTAGGGGTCGAGTACCAGCTCTCCAAGAGATCAGGGATAAGTACCCAAATGGGAAAGCTTCGAGAAAGATCTCGAAATGGCTATTTTTGCACATTAATAGACCTCGTCGCACCTTGCTATAGAGCAGACTGCGACGTCGCATGTTGCTATTGTGCAAACTGCAACGACCTCTCAAAAGGTTGTACAAACTGAGTACAAATCCTCTCAAATGAATACATGGTCCAGATGACTTCAAGGATGTATAGACAATGGTCAATATGACGACATTATCACAACGGTCATGATGACAACACTTGGTCATAATGACGGTACTTGCAACAGTCATGATGACGACACTAGGTCATGACGACGACACTTGCAACACTTGCGACACTTGTGACACTTCCACAAGGCTGACAACATTTTGGTGTAAAAGAATGCCACCCAAAGCATGAAGCTGACAGAATGAGATAGGTGAAATGCTTTGATAGAAAAATTGGCAAAAGGCTTTTCAGATGAAGGATGTTGCTGCAGTACAACTGACTCTGAACTAACAACCTCAAATGTAGTACAACATGGCTGTCGACCGATACATTGTAGATCCATGGTAGTAATGATCGACTGAGCACAATCATGGCTAATAGACATAAGCATAGATCCATGATGAGATGATAACACATCCACGACCAATACAAAAGTGGATCCATGTAATATGACTCAATAAAAACTCCATCGCAACCTGGGTAAAAACATGACTCCCCGGGGTCTTCAAGCTGAACCCGCAATGATACAAATCTATCCATGTGATTACAAATGTCTTGACGTCGAACATGGTAGAAACCACTTGATTACCGGTCATTGATGTAAACCGTTAACAAGTGCGAGAGAGATCATCATTAATGTCAATGATTCCGAAGGTATCATAGTACATATCATCAAGCGCGAACAAATGAGTTGAAGTCGAACGCAAGATGAAATATTTCAGTCAAGAGTCAATGATGTAAACTCATGATGAAAGGGAGGTAACGTACCATTGAGGCATGCAGGGCCAAGGTACTTGGTTTGTTTCTAGATTCAATCCTCAGATGATGTGTTGAAGTCGACAAGGATGAATCCATCAAAGGAGGGCAATAATGAATCCCCCATCAATCGACATGAAACACGACAAAAGATGTGTACAGTGGATCGGATGGTACAATAACATGCAAGACTGACTCAGTGTAGACCAACATGATCGAAGGTATACTGACTGCAGATGATAAATGATAGACATATTCTTGAACATGGGCATGGCATGACTTGGCAGTATTGACATGATGAGAATGATACCAACCCCTAATGCAACTGATGGTGGAAGCATTCTTTGGTTGATCTAAAGGAGCGACGCGACTCATGGAATTGACAAGACTCGAGGACAAACAGATTATCCAAGTATTGAATGCAAATGCAAACAAGTGCCATGTTCAAGAACGACTATATACTACCACTAAGGTATGTAATACAAACACTTTCCTTTTTCCCCATCATGAATGATGAGTGCCTCACTTGTTTTTTAACGAGCTTGATGAGGGTAACCAGATACTCAGTATAGCTCATCTCATAGATGAGTCCAATCCCAAATGTTTTACGAACCTAAGAAAGGAGGGGTTTGTCCCATAATGGGCCCTTCAATGTTTAAAATTTAATGAGTCCAGAGAAGGAAAACTCGACGTCATTTCATGTTTAGAGAGTCTGAAAAGAACTAAAGGAGACTCCAAAAGGTCATTTTTCGTAAAGTTAGCCTCATCGCCCGAAAAAGGGTAAAACAACGTGGGAGAGGACTCTTCCAACCATGGTTGGTTGGAGTATTCCTTTTTCGTAAATAGTGCTTCCTTGTCCGAAAAAGGGGTAAACTATCACTAGAAAGACCATCATTCAAATGCTTTTACAAGCATGAAAGAATCAAGTTCGCTTGGCAATGTTTTCCTATTTAGGGAGTCTGAAAAGAGCTTAAAAAGGACTCTATGAACAACTTTGTCATGGCTGATAATCGAGTACGACAAAGGAAAAAGTAAACTCAGCACAGTTCCTTTTCTGTAAATAGTCTAGCGAGGCCGGATAAAGTGATAAACCTATACTCGTTAGACACACCTTTTTACTCAAATTTTTAACGAGCACGATAAGAAATTTTTAACGAGCACGATAATGGTATCAAAAGCACTCGGAATATTTTTCATGTTTGAACCAGAGCACGAAAAAGTAAAAACTAAGCTCAAACCACTTTCCATGTTTCAACCAGAGCATGAAAAAAGTGAAAAAGTAAGCTCAAATACTATCTTACTGTTTTTAACGAGCTCAAAGATAGGTTGGAAGAATGCTCATGATGTCTGCTTCATTTTTTAACGAGCTTGTAACATAAAATGAACTATGCTTGGGATAATTTTCATGGTTTAAAGAGCTCGAAACCTAAAAAAGGAAAGTATGCTTGAAAATGTTCCCAATGGTGAAGTTTTTCCCAACATGGCATCCAGAGGTTGGTTGGTGCCCCCAGCATGATTGCTAGAAGTAAGTGACTTAGCCCCAGTGTGGTGTGGAGAGGAGATCAAGTTGACTTAAACGTAACTTCCAGAGGTTGAATACATGCCCCCAAGCTTCATTTCATCCACCGAAGGCATAGGTGGTGAAAAGAAGCTTCAGGTACTAAGTCAATGGGGAGAATCGACTCAAAGGGAGAGGATATGTTTCATTTTTTAACGAGATTGACACAAGAATAGAACTCTGCTCAAAAGAATTGTTTCATTTTTTAAAGAGCTTGACACAGAAAGGGAACTATGCTCATAGGTTAAGGCCCATTGACGGGTTCCTTCCCAACATGATGACTAGAGGTTGGAAAATGCCCCCATCATGATTGCTAGCGGCTTAACATGGTAGTGTTCCCTCAACATGATTATTGACGGTACGACATGTGGCATGCCCCCCAAGCTTCATTTCATCTGAAAATGATGCTTGCTAACCCAACTACCAACCTGACTACTAATATGAAAATGTTCACCAAGGGGGGGAAAACGAGAATCAAATGAAATGAAGGTTCAAATTCTAACTCTAGCGAGAGACTCGAACTGATGGGAGGGAGATCTATTTCATTTTTACACAAGCTTGAAATAGACAATAACTATGCTTGAGGGGGCCCATCTTATTTTTTAACGAGCTTAAAATGGAATAAAACTATGCTCGAGGGGGTCCATCTTATTTTTTAACGAGATTGAAATGGAATAAAACTATGCTTGAGTGGATGGTTTCATTTTTATGCAAGCTTGAAACCAAAGGTAAACTATGCTTAGAGGGGTCTATCTCATTTTTTAACGAGCTTAAAATAGAATAAAACTATGCTCCAGTGGACTGGTTTCATTTTTATGCAATCTTGAAACCAAAGGTAAACTATGTTAGGGTGGTTGGTTTCATTTTTTAAAGAGCTTGAAACATAACATAAACCGTGCTCGTAGGAAACTATTTCATTTTTTAACGAGCTTGACATAGAACGGGAACTATGCTCATGTGAAATGGTTTCATTTTTATGAAAGCTTGAAATCAAAAAGAAACTTTGCTTGAAGGTTGGTTTCATTTTTTAACGAGCTTAAAACAAAACATAAACTATGCTCGTACCCCCCATCATCAGGGGGAAGAAACCAATAAAACATGCGGAACATTCAGGGAAGTCTGATGACTAGGAGTCATATGATGAGTGGATGTCACAAAGGAAAGCTGATCAATGGTCACAATATTTCCATGATGAGAAAAATACATCACTCAAAAGAGCGTGGACACTACAGCTTTCATATAATAGACATAACCACGTCCAAGGAGCATATTGAAATCCAAAGGACCTTGGACAACCATGACATCAACATAAACAGTTTTACCTCTCAACGTGATAGGTAACTACGGGAGAATCCCTAAAGGTCCAGTAGGCCTTCTATTAAAAGCCAAAATCTGGTTAGTTACTGGCACAAGCTGAGGGGAACCTATAGCTTTCCAAGCAGTTGAGGATAAAATACTAACAGAATCTCCCTCATCAACTATTGTACGAAATATTTCTTTATCAGAAACTCCTACATATATTTGAAAAGGAACACTCGAAGGAAGGCAAGAATCTGTTAGGCCATTCCAATCAAAGGAAATGACCTCAGTACTTCGAGGGGGTCCTGTAGAAATGGATAGGGTTTCCCCTTACCTAGGACATTCTGAACTGACTAGGAAAACAACATCAGTTTCCAATTCACTCTCACTTGGAAAATAAGAATGAGACGAAGATTGTGTCATGGTGACTGCTTCAGTCTGGACTTTCTCCAATGAAAGAGTGGGATTGAGTGGAGATGGCATCGAGTCAATCACTTCACTCTCTGAAGGAAGAGTGGGATCAATTACAGACGAAACTGAATTGATCACTTGGTCAACCAGCGGGGGGTCGAGGGACAATTACTATTGCTTGTTGGAAGCACTTGTTGAGAACTAGTAATATCTTCCAACCACCGTGAAGCTTCATCCATGCTTGGACAAAGGTAAGTATGATGCAATCCCTTGCATATCCAGCAAGGGTCCACAACTCTACACTTCTGACCCTTCACTAATGGGTCATTGGTCGAGCGAGTATTATCAATATGATGGTTAGAGGTTGACGATACAAGCGGTTTTCATTTTTTAGACTACACTTCTGACACACAGGAAAGACCGGGACAATTTTTGAGAAGGTGATCACCCTTGCAAAGTTTGCAAGGGAACTTTGGCTTACGAGGTGTTCTCATAGAATGAGTGCCATTAGAGGCAGATGGTTGACACTTGATCTCTTTCTTATCTTTCTTCTTTTTAATCTTCCCTTTCTTCTTCTTCACACCAGCCTTCTTACTAACATCATAGTTTTCAGTAGGAGAATAGGAAGAGATGGAAGCCGATTCAACTTTCAGCGGAGAAGGAGAAGGGTCATCATGAGATTGATGCTCATGTGGTGGAGGATGTAGGTCCAACACGATTGGTGCACTTGGCATAACCAGATTGGAGAATAACCATACTGGTAATCCTATCGTCAATCCAGGAAGACTCAACGTAGCCATAAAGGGAGGACCAACAGTTCCACAAGGGGGAATAACAAATGGCATACCCTGGAAAGGGGCCTCTTGGTTGGTAGTCCTGGAAGAATCTTCCATATCTAAAATTCCTAAGAGTCTCTATAGTACCACACAAGTCAAGCACTACTCAAGTCTAAAAGCAACAAGCAAAATGTGTGAATAGGAGTGGATTCAAAGTCTAGAACCTCACGGGATTATCAAGGCATCGCAAACCACTATATACTGCAGGGTCCAACAATATGACGCGACAAGGAGGATTGGGACCGTACCCTTGCATGCATACCCGATTACCTGGACAGTACGTGCGTGCTAATCTCCCCGGGTGCTGTTCTTGGTGTATTGCTTTGCCAAGACAGCCAAATGGTTAACTCGGTTGGTTTCAGGAATCCTAATGGTGTCTCCTGATATACACAAGGTACGTGGGAGCTCAAATCCGTAGTGGTGCTGTCTAATGCACAGCCGTTGGAATGAGACCTTCCGATATACGTGTCAAGTACGTGATACACCCTTCGACATACGCCAAGTACAGATTATGGTACTTGGTGGGTACGTGAAGGAGATCGATATACTGATGTACATGGAAGACTACAATACCCCCGGACTACAGTGCTGGAAAATAACGACAGCATCCACGCTTAACGACGTCGGAACACGTCTCTAACTTTCACACAATTACTAACTGATTTTAACCTAAGCTAGCGTTAACTTTATCTTGTACGGTTAGGTAGATGCATGAGGTGAGTACACAAATGTAAACATAATGCCATCCTCAACTACATGATAATGCACATTTTCCTTTCCTTTTCAATGAAAACTACTTAAGGTAGGGAGAGATTTTTCTTTCTTTCAAACCAAAAGTACTTAAGTAGTAGCGAAAAGAAGAATTCCTTCCTAGAGTGCAATGTTGATGTATATGTAACTTCGGAATGTATTTCACATATATGTATATTGTATTCCTATAGAGATGTTATTATTCCTCTATACGGAAGTGTCGTCATTTATATTGTAAGTGTTGTAACTTATACTTAATGGGTTATTAGACCACCTTGTTGGGGTCGGCCCTGTATAAGTCATGTGGGTCAAAGGGTTATTAGACCACCCTATTGGGGGTCAGACATGTGGTTCAAAGGGTTATTAGACCACCCTAGTGGGGGTCGGCCCAGTCATCATTATGTTAAGTGGTTAAATTGAGGCCGACCTAGTTGAGTAAAGGTCAAGTCAAGTTAGTGTATAAATAGAGAGTGTGTCTCTCTCATTTCACACATTCTATTCTCTCACTCACACTTGGGAGAGTGGCGCACTTGTGGAGGAGGAGGATCTGCTTCTAGGAGAATACTATCTCTTGTATTCTGATTGTATCATTGCTCTATCTATCTCTGAGGAATTTATTGGGGTTTTTCACCTTTATGGTTTTCCCCAAGTAAACTCTATGTCTCTTGTGTGCTTGCATTATTGTGTCCATGATTGATATGTTGTAGATTTGCTGTACATGTTGTTCTCTCAGTTAAGATCCTAGATCAGATTGAAGTAAATTATGAAAGTTTAACATGGTATCAGAGCTAGCCTGAAAGAAGGCATGGTATGGCATGTATGACACTTGTTGCACTTACGATGCTAGGGCTTGATATAGCAAAAACTAGTCATCGTAGCACTTTCGCTATAAATCCATTTTGGCGAAGTTTTCGGATCTGAAAATTTTACAGGTCGAATATCAGATCCCCATGTACCCTGTGGCCAAAGGACAACCTCTAATTCGTTTTACTTTGGGATTTATGATCTGTACAATAAAGGGTTTCTGCCTCTTCCAGATCTGAGTCAAAACCAGGTGACCTTGGGAAAAAGGTCATAACTTGGGCTAGGAAGCTCCAAATAAAATTTTGTAAAAAGTGATAGGTAGAAAACAGACTGTACTATCTCAGAAAAAATTTCAGAGGCCGAAGGTGAACCAGTGACACATGGCACGCCGTACAAGTTCGCTCTCTTGTATTATCCCATAAACAGGTCACGTACCGACACTTGGCATAACTCTCTCTCAGAGAGTCCAATTGAGGTCAGAACTATCAAGATGGAAAGATAACAGGGCGGGCTATCGCAAGAAAAATTTTCAGACCCTGTGGATCAAAAAGTTCGTAGTTACACTAGAAACAATCAGGTACATATTTCTGTCAAAACAGAATTATTTTTGAGTACCTTCATTCATGGCTTCCGGAATTTAGGGCTTCGGAGAAAGTTGGAATTTTTGTAATCAGAGACCACGGATGGATGCTACTCATCAAAATCGAAATTTAGAGACCAAGATCAGATTTTTTGGTTGGGCAGAAGGCCGGGCTTGATCAAACCCCAGTTCGGGACTTTGATCAGAAAGATGGAAAATTAGGGCTCTTGCAAAAATTGGAATTTTGGAAATCTGTGACCATGGCTAGAAGCTCCTTAGAAAAATCGAAGCTTAGAGTTTTGAATCAAATCTTTTGGTTGGGTTAAGCTCTGGGAAACTCAAACCCTAATTCAGGGTCCTCCCCAGTGAATCTGAAAATCTAAAAGGCAATTTTGAGGGGTGAAACTTTGCAGTTTTCAAATTCTGAATATACCAACTTGATCAGCTCATCAAGGCGCATATTTCTATCCTTTCAGAAGTTTAAAATTCAAATTTTGAATTTTTGGGGTTTCTTTGACAAACCCTAATCCAGCTCCAGGTCTAGTTCTTGCAAATCAAGTGGATTGGATTAATCCTAGAAGAAGATGGATTGGTCACCTGCATAAGTGAAGGAGTTCCTGTCTCAGAGGGAGATGAGGCTAAGGCCTTCCATAAGAAGATTAAAAGCAATCTTGACAGGTATGGCTTATAGGTATGTTTCATGGTTAATTTTACTATATGTTTGTCTTCATATCATTACAGTACAATCTTGATTAATTATTGGACTTGTCGTATCACCTTAATAGAAGATATTCATTGATTAAGGTTTTGACACTTATGATTGTACTAATGCATTGTGATGTTGTATGAGGTTTATGTTGTTTGCTAACACAAAAGGTACACCAAGAAAGTCAAATCATGTTCTACTTCAAGAACATATGCTCATGGTGACATGAGGACAAAGATTCATCCATTGTCATGGATCACATAGAAGATCTACTTTCGAGGTATGTATAACTTGGTTCTACAATGGTTAACTTATGAGACACACAGGTTACTAGCACAAGTCACTGAAGAGAACCAGAAGACATTATGTGGGTATGTTAGACATAACTAGCTAGCATGCTAATCCAGGTATGTTTTTCCTATATCAAGCTAGAATCCTACCTTGTGTTAGGATCTTATACTGTTGTGTTGTTGATAATGATTATTCATGAAGTCATAGGTTTGAATAATCATGGTTGTATGCGTATTATGTTTCTTACCATAATTGATGATATGACTAACCAAAAGAATCATGAAGGTATAGGTTTGAATAATCATAGTTGTATACATATTATGTTTCTTACCATAATTGATGATATGACTAACCAGAAGAATCATGAAGGTATAGGTTTGAATAATCACGGGTTTTATGCATATTATATCTCTTATCTTGATTGATGATTTAACCAACCAGAAGAGTCCTATGATCAAATAAGAATATGTATGAATAAAAGAAGACTTCCTTGAAACCTTGAATACTAATGTTTATTATCTGTGTTTGAATTGATCCTGACTATAAATGCTTGAGATTATTGTGTTTTGATAATATTAAGATTATACTAATGAATGTTTGATTATGTATGAGACCTAGAGGATAACACAATGATGATACTAACAAGCATGCATATGGATTGAGAATGAATATAAGTTCAAGGACAAGTAATCCAGGAAGCAAAGATCAAGAGGGACTACACTCCAGTGGTTTATGCAAGGATGCAAATATTCATAGGGAGTTGACCATCTCTCTACATTCCACAATAGAAAGGTGTAGAAGAAGCTACTTCAGATTAGGACTCCAGCAGCTCCTGCAAGGAAGCGAAGACTTAGAGGGAGTCCACCCAACGAACAAACAAAGATAAGTATTTTAATTATCATTTCTTGCATATTTGTTTGTTTAAATAAAATTGTTCAATGATGTATATGCTCATATTCCTAGACTTAGGATATGTATTGTGCATATTAGAATGATTGCATTAATGAATAGTATACTACTAATATGCATGTGATGGGTAAGTGGCCTATGGTACTGTACAACATTCCATTGCTACTTATCTAGAATGAAACCTCTTTGCTGACATGTTGGGAGTTGTGCACACTCTTAACAATGTTCTGGTAGAGATTGGAAGGCATCTAGAAAGTTACGGAATATGGATAAATGTTGTATTGAAGCATTGGCTAAGATAATTGCATGACTGTATGACATATTTCTTTATGTGTAAGAATTTGTCTGAAAATTATGAGATGTTTCTAGTCATGCAATTTAACTTGTTTTGTAGGAAAGACCGTATACCTTCACCTACAAAAGAAGGACTACAACATTTGTTCAAGCAACAAAATTATATATTGAAGATATTGAAGTTCCCAGGATACAGGAAGAATGCCATGATCCGTCGATCATGAAGAACAATGTTTGGGATGCGGTCCCAAGAGCTGAAGGGAAGTCTGTTGTGACTTCCAAATGGAACTATCAGATCAAGCATGCTGCAGATGGAAGCATAGAGAAATATAAAAGTGATGAAATAGAGGATACACCAGATGGATTTCAAGACAGCCTTCTTGATTGGTGTAGTCATGTATATGTGCAGAACTTGGTATGGTAGGATAGACAGCTTTCTATCCATTTTGGGCTTTACCAAGAGTAAAGCGGATTCCAACCTTTACTACAAGGTTGAGGAAGGCAATCCAGTGATACTACTTTTGTATATGGATGACATGTTTATTACAGGTGAAGATAGATTGATTGTCGACACGTAGCGGAAGCTTGCTACTGAGTTTGAGTTAGAGAACTTGGGGATGATGCACTATTTGTTTTTGGCATGGAGGTGTGGCAGAGTGCAGATGGAATCTTCCTTGGACAAGGGAAGTATGCAGTAGAGATCCTGAAGAGGTTCGGGATGATGGACTGCAAGGCTATGGCCACACCTATGGCATCGAACCTGAAGCTTATGTGTGATGCTTCATCTGAGCCGGTTGATATCACTATGTATCGTCATGTGATTGGGTCCTTGATGTACCTGATGAACACGAGACCAGATTTTTGCTTTGCGGTGAATACATTGAGCCAGTTCCTGATGGATCCGAGGAGTGTTCACCTGGTTGCTGTAAAGCATGTTCTGAGGTACCTGAAGGGTACAGTGGATTATGGGCTCAAGTATGAAGCGAATCAAAATTTTAACCTGCAGGGTTATGTTGATTTAGATTGGGCTGGAAGTGCTGCAGATAGGAAGAGCACATCTGGGTGTTGCTTCAGTATGGGATCAAGTGTGATCTCTTGGTTCAGCAGGAATCATTCCTGCGTAGCACTCAGTATAGCTGAGGAAGAGTATGTTGCAGCCTTTTCAGCTAGTTGTGAGGTAGTATGGCTACAGAAGCTACTATCTAAGTTATTTGATCTCCCATTGGATGCTACTGGTATCTTTTGTGATAACCAGAGTTGTGTGAAGCTGTCCGAGAAACTAGTGTTTCATGACAGGTCGAAACACATAGAGATCAAATATCACTATATCATGGATATGGTGCAGAGAGGAGCTGTGAAGCTCCTGTACATTGCAACGGACGAGCAGATTGCAGATGTACTGACGAAGCCACTAGCCAGGGTGAAGTTCGAGTACTTCAGGGAGAGGCTTGGTTTTCTTCAGATTGATGACACTTCGAGGAAGAAGTGATGGACACATTTGCTGAAGCCATTCCAAGCATGTTGGAAGGAGAATTCTTCACATGGTTGTGGATGTAAGCGCTGGATGATGAGCATCAAGATGATGTTCTAGTTTCTACTTTGTATGATCAGTTGGATCATTTATATGTATGTGTGCATCATGTTGGATGTTGGATATGATCAATTGGATCATTTATATGTATATGTATGTGTGCATCATGTTGTATGCTAGATATGATCGGTTGGATCATTTGTATGTATTGTGTATATGCATCATGTTGGATGCTTGGACCATGTATCTGTATATGTATCAGGTGGATACATTGTATGATCAGGTAGATCATGTATATTGATATGTATCAGGTATGATCAGGTAGATCATGTATGTTGATGGATACATTGTGTGGATCATGTATCTATGTATCAGGTGGATACACTATGTATGATGATATGTATCAGGTAGATACTTGGTGTGCATCAGATGGATGCATTGTATGATCAGGGTGATCGCGGATGACGAGCTTCTCCAGATGACATGCAGCAGGATGTTGCAATGATGATGATTAGGATGATCATGTGTACATCAGGATGATGTATGGTGAGTATCAGGATGATACTTTGTGGTCATGGATCAGGTTGTGCAGATGAGCATGTCTGGGAGATCCTATAGGTCGGAGTTGCATACCCATAACAACCTGGGATGCTCTTTCGAGACATTGCTCTGGGAGGACATGTAATTTGTGCCCTAGGAGATCTTTAGGTCGGAGTTGTGTACCCGTAACATCCTGAGATGCTCTTGCGAGATTTTTTCCTATGGTATGTAATTTGCTCTTGGGAGATCTGGACATGATGAAAAAGGCCTCAAATGCTTCAGCCAGGTTTTTCCATGACCACATGTAATTTGCTCCTGGGAGATCTGGAGGGGATGAAAAAGCCCTCAGATGCTTCAGCCAATTTTTGTGGTGGACCACATGTAATGTGCTCCTGGGAGATCCGACAGGTAGAGCTATGTGCTCGTAACAGCTTGGGATGCTTTAGCCAGGTTTTGTGGTGAGATCACATGTAATGTGCTCCTGGGAGATCCGATAGGTAGAGCTATGTGCTCGTAATAGCCTGGGATACTTCAGCCAGGTTTTGTGATGGGTCACATGTAATGTGCTCCTGGGAGATCCGACAGGTAGAGTTGTTTACTCATAATAGCCTGGGATGCTGCAGCCAGGTTTTGTGACGCACGTAATAAGTCCTGAGGATTCCACAGTATGGTCAGTGATGACGAAGACCTACAGGTGGTGGGCCTACATCCAATATGAAAAAGGACTGGCTATGAAGAACTTCCTATGACGAGTAGATTCAGAGATTGATTGAGATAGCAGCAGCAGTGACGATGATGATGACTCGATGACGATTATCCAGTGATGATGATCCAGAGAAGAAGACTTGTGCTAGAAGACCTGTGTCGAGAAATACCTTCCTAGTTAAGAGGGAGTGTTGATGTATATGTAACTTCGGAAGGTATTTCACATATATGTATATTATATTCCTATAGAGATGTTATTATTCCTCTATACGGAAGTGTTTGTATTCCTATAGAGATGTTATTATTCCTCTATACGGAAGTGTCGTCATTTATATTGTAAGTGTCGTAACTTATACTTGATGGATTATTAGACCACCTTGTTGGGGTCGGCCCTGTATAAGTCATGTGGGTCAAAGGCTTATTAGACCACCCTATTGGGGGTCGGCCATGTGGGTCAAAGGGTTATTAGACCACCCTAGTGGGGGTCGGCCCAGTCAATATTATGTTAAGTGGTTAAGTTGAGGCCGACCTAGTTGAGTAAAGGCCAAGTCAAGTTAGTGTATAAATAGAGAGTGTGTCTCTCTCATTTCACGCATTCTATTATCTCACTCACACTTGGGAGAGTGGCGCACTTGTGGAGGAGGAGGCTCTGCTGCTAGGAGAAGACTATCTCTCGTATTCTGGTTGTATCATTGCTCTATCTATCTCTGAGGAAGTTATTGGGGTTTTTCACCTTTATGGTCTTCCCCAAGTAAACTCTGTGTCTCTTGTGTGCTTGCATTATTGTGTCCATGATTGATATGCTGTATATTTGTTGTACATGTTGTTCTCTCAGTTAAGATCCTAGATCAGATTGAAGTAAATTCTGAAAATTTAACATGCAATAATTCTAACTTTCTGCAATAATCAGCTAAAGAGCGCAAAGAAAATGAAAGATGAAACTAATCTTAACAATGTGTAAGACAAAATGATGAAGCACTTTTCAATTTTCAAATGCATGTGCCAAGAATGAAATTTGATGACTCAATTCTTTTCATATCTATATATAGAAAGTCAGAAGATATCTACAGCACTCTAATCTTTCAGAAATTCCCAAAGAAAATGGCAAGCACCCAAACAACTCAAAGACATTTAAGAAAGGCTCAAAATCTACCAAATACAAGAATTTTAACTCATTTCCTATCTTTTTACACTTGAAAAAGACACATCTAAGCTACGAAAAGAAGGATTCCACTAATGTTTCCAATCAAATGCAAGACAAAGGAAAGCATTTAACAATCTTATCTAACTCAAATGCATACAAATCTGAAATGAATCTTTCTTCTTTTTATGAGTGTGAGACCAAGAATTTCAAATGATCAAATTAAAGCAAGAAGAATATTTATGTTTTCCAAATTTATGAATATAGAAAAAGAGTGACAAAATCAAGCTTTTCATTGAACTAAAGCGGAGACAAAGAATCAATCTTTCCCAAAAATGATTTAATATCTCAGCATGTAAGGGAAACAAGATGCATAAACCAAGAAAGAGAGGCTCAAAAAGACATGGATATTCCACACTCTTCAAGTCTTTAAAACAAGCCAATCACGCCAAACCAAAAATTATCTCAAAACCTTGAGATGGGTCAAAATGACTGAAGAATGCACGGTTCATGGAACCCATTTCACTTCAAAATGCAAGCAAAACACTAGTTTTTACTCAAGGGGCCAAACATGAATCCAAAACTCAAAAGACCCAAAAAACAATACAAATAATCCAAACAGAACACTGCTGGACAAAAGGGTCTCTTCCTAGAAGGTACAGTGCAGATGGAGTTCACACATCAGACCAAGGCTCAAACTATCAGATGAGAGGATGGATGCCTGTATGCCAACTTTTGGAAGATCAGCGCACTGTGGCTTCACCCAAAGTGTGTCGTTGCAGTCTACCTTCACGAGAGGTGCGACGATGTCGCAGTGTACCAATGCAAAGTTTGCGATGGGTAAGCAACAGACAAAGGACAACGACTCAGAAAAACACAGTGTCGCTCTGTTTTCATTGCCCAGGTACGACAGGCGAGTTCTGGTTAAAAAATGAATCGGATCTCTAAATAATAAACCATGACAGACTTGGAACTGAGTTGTATGGAATCAAAGGAAAAAGATCAGGATCTTCAATGTGAAGATCTGAAAATGGAATCAGTCCTAAGAAGGAAAATGGCAAAAGAAATGACAACAAGTCTTGTGACAGGTAATCAACTGAAAATGACTCAGATTAACGATCACTAAACAAGAATACTCCCCAGTATGGTTGCCATATTTGTTAACGGACAATCCACTCGACTGGAGGCAAGCCGGATCTCCCTAGCTTAATGCGAGTCTAGAACAAATAAAATAGACTACAAATGTGTTTCCTAGATCTACTTAAGGATCAAGTACTAGATGTCTTACCTCTTTGATTCGCTATCCTTTCTCCCGCTATGTTGCTCCATGTCCCACGGTCGTCAGATCCAAGCTGCAAGACCTGTCAAGACACAGAAAAGAGAAACGAGTAAAGTGCATCTATACAATAAGAGATCTATGTAAACAGTTAAGCAGGTAAACAACACAACATCATCATACATAAGAGACAATATTGGTGGAAAGCATTTGTAATACTGCAAATAGAGGAGCACATCATACAGATATATAACTACAACCAATGACTTAACATAGCAGCCCTTCTCCACACAAACCAATTGCCAAGCCCTTCCAAGGAAGCATGAATTATCCAAGAGGTGAGTGAAGGTGTCCTAAGAGAGATTTCACCAGCATGTAGATACCATAGTCTTCCTCCCTTTGGAATGGGAGTGAGCCTCATATATATAGGACTAAGTGGATGAGGTTATGGATAGGATAGGATGAGAGATGATAGGAGAGAGATAGGGGATCCTCCCAATGAGTTAGGGGTCGAGTACCAGCTCTCCAAGAGATTAGGGATAAGTCCCCAAATGGGAAAGCTTCGAGAAATATCTCGAAATGGCTATTTTTGCACATTAACAAACCTTGTCGCACCTTGCTATAGAGCAGACTGCGACGTCGCATGTTGCTAGTGTGCAACCTACAACGACCTCTCAAAAGGTTGTACAAACTGAGTACAAATCCTCTCAAATGAATACATGGTCCAGATGAGTTCAGGGATGTATAGAAAATGGTCAACATAAAGACATTATCACAACGGTCATGATGACAACACTTGGTCATAATGACGGTACTTGCAACGGTCATGATGACGACACTGGGTCATGACGACGACATTAGGTCATGACGATGACATTTGCAACACTTGCGACACTTGTGACACTTCCACAAGGGTGACGACATTTTGGTGTAAAAGAATGCCACCCAAAGCATGAAGCTGACGGAATGAGACAGGTGAAATGCTTTGATAGAAAAATTGGCAAAAGGCTTGTCAGATGAAGGATGTTGCTGCAGTACAACTGACTCTGAACTAACAACCTCAAATGTAGTACAACATGGCTACCGACCGATACATTGCAGATCCATGGTAGTAATGATCGACTGAACACAATCATGGCTACTAGATATAAGCGTAGATCCATGATGAGATGATAACACATCCACAACTAATACAAAAGTGGATCCGTGTAATATGACTCAATACAAACTCCATCGCAACCTCGGTAAAAACATGACTCCCCAGGGTCTTCAAGCTGAACCCGCAATGATACGAATCTATCCATGTGATTACAAATGTCTTGACGTCGAACATGGTAGAAACCACTTGATTACCGGTCATTGATGTAAACCGTTAACAAGTGCGAGAGAGATCATCATTAATGTCAATGATTCCCAAGGTATCATAGTACATATCATCAAGCGCAAATAAATGAGTTGAAGTCGAACGCAAGATGAAATCTTTCAGTCAAGAGTCAATGATGTAAACTCATGATGAATCCGTCAAAGGAGGGCAATAATGAATCCCCCATCAATCGACACGAAACACGACAAAAGATGTGTAGAGTGGATCGGATGGTACAATAATATGCAAGACTGACTCAATATAGACCAACATGATCGAAGGTATACTGACTGCAGATGATAAATGATAGACATATTATTGAACATGGGCATGGCATGACTTGGCAGTATTGACATGACGAGAATGATAACAACCTCTAATGCAACTGATGGTGGAAGCATTCTTCGGTTGATCCAAAGGAGCGACGCGACTCATGGAATTGACAAGACTCGAGGACAAACAGATTATCCAAGTACTGAATGCAAATGCAAACGAGTGCCATGTTCAAGAACGACTATATACTGCCACGAAGGTATGTAATACAAACACTTTCCTTTTTCCCCATCATGAATGATGAGTGCCTCACTTGTTTTTTAACGAGCTTGATAAGGGTAACCAGATGCTCAGTATAGCTCATCTCATAGATGATTCCAATTCCAAATGTTTTATGAACCTAGGAAAGGAGGGGTTCGTCCCATAATGGGCCCTTCAATGTTTAAAATTTAACGAGTCCAGAGAAGGAAAACTCGGTGTCATTTCATGTTTAGAGAGTCTGAAAAGAACTAAAGGAGACTCCAAACGGTCCTTTTTCATAAAGTTAGCCTCATCACTCGAAAAAGGGTAAAACAACGTGGGAGAGGACTCTTCCAGGCATGGTTGGTTGTAGTATTCCTTTTTCGTAAATAGTGCTTCCTGGTTCGAGGTAAACTATCACCAGAAAGATGATCATTCAAATGCTTTTACAAGCGTGAAATCATCAAGTTCACTTGGAAATATTTTCCTATTTAGGGAGTCTGAAAAGAGCTTAAAAATGACTCCATGAACAACTATGTCATGGTTGATAACCGAGTACGACAAAGGAAAAAGTAAACTCGGCACAGTTCCTTTTCCGTAAATAGTCTAGCGAGGCCGAATAAAGTGATAAACCTATACTCGTTAGACACACCTTTTTACTCAAATTTTTAACGAGCACGATAATGGTATCAAAATCACTCAAAATCTTTTTCATGTTTGAACCAGAGCACGAAAAAGTAAAAACTAAGCTCAAACCACTTTCCATGTTTCAACCAGAGCACAAAAAAAGTGAAAAAGTACGCTCAAATACTATCTTACTGTTTTTAACGAGCTCGAAGATAGGTTGGAAGAATGCTCATGATGTCTGCTTCATTTTTTAACAAGCTTGTAACATAAAATGAACTATGCTCGAGCTAATTTTCATGGTTTAATGAGCTCAAAACCTAAAAAAGGAAAGTATGCTCGAAAATCTTCCCAATGGTGAAGTTTTTCTCAACATGGCATCCAGAGGTTGGTGGGTGCCCCCAGCATGATTGCTATAAGTAAGTGACTTAGCTCCAGCATGGTGTGGAGAGGCGATCGAGTTGACTTCAATGTAACTTCCAGAGGTTGAATACATGCCCCCAAGCTTCATTTCATCCACTGAAGGCATATGCGGGTGAAAAGAAGGTTCAGGTACTAAGTCAATGGGGAGACTCGACTCAAAGGGAAAAAATATGTTTCATTTTTTAACGAGCTTGACACAGGAATAGAACTCTGCTCAAAAGACTTGTTCATTTTTTAAAGAGCTTGACATAGAAAGGGAACTATGCTCATAGGTTAAGGCCCATTGACGGGTTCCTTCCCAACATGATGCCCAGAGGTTGGAAAATTCCCCCAGCATGATTGCTAGCGGCTTAACATGGTAGTGTTCCCTCAACATGATTGTTGACGATACGACATGTGGCATGCCCCCCAAGCTTCATTTCATCTGAAAATGATGCTTGCTAACCCAACTACCAACCTGGCTACTAATATGAAAATGTTCACCAAGGGGGGGAAAACGAGAATCAAATGAAATGAAGGTTCAAATTCTAACTCTAGCGAGAGACTCAAACCGATGGGAGGGAGATCTATTTCATTTTTACACAAGCTTAAAATAGACAATAACTATGATTAAAGGGGCCCATCTTATTTTTTAACGAGCTTAAAATGGAATAAAACTATGCTCGAGGGGGCCCATCTTATTTTTTAACGAGCTTGAAAAGGAATGAAACTATGCTCGAGTGGATGGTTTCATTTTTATGCAAGCTTGAAACCAAAGGTAAACTATGCTTAGGGGGGTCTATCTCATTTTTTAACGAGCTTGAAATAGAATAAAACTATGCTCCAGTGGACTGGTTTCATTTTTATGCAAGCTTGAAACCAAAGGAAAACTATGTTAGGGTGGTTGGTTTCATTTTTTAAAGAGCTTGAAATATAACATAAACCGTGCTCGTAGGAACCTATTTCATTTTTTAAAGAGCTTGACATAGAACGGGAACTATGCTCATGTGAAATGGTTTCATTTTTATGCAAGCTTGAAATCAAAGAGAAACTTTGCTTGAATGTTGGTTTCATTTTTTAACGAGCTTAAAACAAAACATAAACTATGCTCGTACCCCCCATCCTCAGGGGGAAGAAACCACTAAAACATGCGGAACATTCAGGGAAGTCTGATGACTAGGAGTCATATGATGAGTGGGTGTCACGAAGGAAAGTTGATCAATGGTCACAATATTCCCATGATGAGGAAAATACAACACTCAAAAGAGCGTGGACACTACAGCTTTCATAGCATAGACATAATCACGTCCAAGAATCATATTGAAATCTAAAGGACCTTGGACAACCATGACATCAACATAAACAGTTTTACTTCTCAACGTGATAGGTAATTGCTAGAGAATCCCTAAAGGTCCGCTAGGCCTTCTATTAAAAGCCAAAATCTGGTCAGTTACTCGCAAGAGCTGAGGGGAATCTATAGCTTGCCAAGCAGTTGAGGATAAAATACTAACAAAAGCTCCCTCATCAACTATCATACGAAATATTTCTTTATCGGAAACTCCTACAAATATTTAAAAAGGAACACTGGAAGGAAGGAAAGAATATGTTAGACCATTCCAATCAAAGGAAATGACCTCAGTACTTGGAGGGGGTCTTGTAGAAATGGACAGGGTTTCCCCTTACCTAGGACATTCTGAACTGAATAGGAAAACATCATCGGTTTCCAATTCACTCTCACTTGGAAGATAAGAATGAGATGAAGATTGTTTCATACCCCCGGACTACAGTGCTGAAAAATAACGACAGCTGCCCCACTTAACGACGCTGGAACACGTCTTTAACTTACACACAGTCACTAAATGATTTTAACCTAAGCTAGCGTTAATTTTATCTTGTAAGGTTAGGTGGATGCATGAGGTGAGTACATAAATGTAAACATAATTCAATCCTCAACTACATGATAATGCACATTTTTCTTTCCTTTTCAATGAAAACTACTTAAGGTAGGGAGAGATTTTTCTTTCTTTCAAACCAAAAGTACTTAAGTAGTAGCGAAAAGAAGAATTACTTCCTAGAGTGGAATAATTCTAACTTTCTGTAATAATCAGCTAAAGAGCGCAAAGAAAATGAAAGATGCAACTAATCTTAACAATGTGTAAGACAAAATGATGAAGCACATTTAAATTTTCAAATGCATGTTCCAAGAACGAAATTTGATAACTCAACGCTTTTCATATCTATATACAGAAAGTGAGAAGATATCTACAGCACTCGAATCTTTAAGAAATTCCCAAAGAAAATGTCAACCACCCAAACAACACAAAGACATTTAAGAAAGGCTCAAAATCTACCAAATGCAAGAATTTGAACTCATTTCCTATCTTTTTACACTTGAAAAAGACACATCTAATCTACGGAAAGAAGGATTCCACTAATGCTTCCAATCAAATGCAAGACAAAGGAAAGCATTTAACAATATTATCTAACTCAAATGCATACAAATCTGAAATGAATCTTTCTTCTTCTTATGAGTGTGAGACCAAGAAATTCAAATGATCAAATTAAAGCAAGAAGAATATTTATGTTTTCCAAATTTATGAATATAGCAAAAGAGTGACAAAATCAAGCTTTTCTTTGAACTAAAGCGGAGACAAAGAATCAATCTTTCCCAAAAATGATTTAATAGCTTAGCATGTAAAGGAAACAAGATGCATAACCCAAGAAAGAGAGGCTCAAAAAGACATGGATATTCCACACTCTTCAAGTCTTTAAAACAAGCCAATCACGCCAAACCAAAAATTATCTCAAAACCTTGATATGGGTCAAAACGACTGAAGAATGCACGATTCATGGAACCCATTTCACTTAAAAATGCAAGCAAAACACTAGTTTTTATTCAAGGGTCCAAACATGAATCCAAAACTCAAAAGACCCAAAAAATAATACAAACAAGCCAAACAAAACACTGCTGGACAAAAGGGTCTCTGCCTGGAAGGTACAGTGCAGAGGGAGTTCACACATCAGACCAAGGCTCAAACTGTCAGATGAGAGGATGGACGCCTGTATGCCAAATTTTGGTAAATCGGTGCACTCTGGCTTCACCCACAGTGCGATGTCGCAGTCTGCCTTCACGAGAGGTGCGACGATGTCACAGTGTACCAACGCAAAGGTTGCGACGGGTAAGCAACAGACAAAGGACAGAGACTCAGAAAAACACAGTGTCGCTCTGTTTTCACTACCCAGGTGCGATAGGCGAGTTCTGGATTCAAAAATGAATCAGATCTCTCAATAATAAACCATGACATACTTGGAACTCAGTTGTATGGACTCAAAGGAAGAAGATGAGGATCTTCAATGTGAAGATCTGAAAATGGAATCAATCTTAAGAAGGAAAATGGCAAAATAAATGACAACAAGGCTTGTGACAGGTAATCAACTGAAAATGACTCAGATTAACGATCACTAAACAAGAATACTCCCAAATATGGTCACCAGATTTGTTAACAGACAATCCACTCGTCTGGAGGCGAGCCGGATCTCCCTAGCTCAATGCTAGTCTAAAACAAATAAAATAGACTACAAATGTGTTTCCTAGATCTACTTAAGGATCAAGTACTAGATGTCTTACCTCTTTGATTCACTATCCTTTCTCCCGCTATGTTGCTCCACGTCCCACGGTCGTCAGATCCAAGCTGCAAGACCTGTCAAGACACAGAAAAGAGAAATGAGTAAAGAGCATCTATACAATAAGAGATCTATGTAAACAGTTAAGCAGGTAAACAACACAACATCATCATACATAAGAGACAATATTGGTGGAAAGCATTTGTATTACTGCAAATAGTGGATTACATGATATAGATATAGAACTACAACCAATGACTTAACGTAGCATCCCTTCTCAACACAAGCCAATTGCCAAGCCCTTCCAAGGAAGCATGAATTCTCCAAGAGGTGAGTGAAGGTGTCCTAAGAGAGATTTCACCAGCATGTAGATACCATAGTCCTTCTCCCTTTGGTATGGGAGAGATCCTCATATATATAGGACTAAGTGGATGAGGTTATGGATAGGATAGGATAAGAGATGGTAGGAGAGAGATAGGGGATCCTCCCAATGAGTTAGAGGTCGAGTACCAGCTCTCCAAGAGATCAGGGATATGTCCCCAAATGGGCAAGCTTCGAGAAAGATCTCAAAATGGCTATTTTTTACCATTAACAGACCTTGTCGCACCTTGCTATAGAGCAGACTACGACGTCGCATGTTGCTAGTGTGCAACCTGCGACGACCTCTCAAAAGGTTTTACAAACTGAGTACAAATCTTGTCAAATGAATACATGGTCCAGATGACTTCAGGGATGTATACACAATGGTCAAGATGATGACTTTATCACAACGGTCATGATGACAACACTTCGTCATAATGACGGTACTTGCGATGGTCATGATGATGACATTAGGTCATGACGATGACACTTGAAACACTTGCAACACTTTCACAAGGGTGACGACATTTTGGTGTAACAGAATTCCCCCAAGGAATGAAGTTGACGGAATGAGACAGGTGAAATGATTTGATAAAAAAATTGGCAAAAGGCTTGTCAGATGAAGGATGTGGCTGTAGTACAACTGACTCTGAACTAACAACCTCAAATGTAGTACAACATGGTTGCCGACCAATACATTGCAGATCCATGGTAGTAGTGACCGACTGAACACAATCATGGTTACTAGACACAAGCGTAGATCCATGATGAGATGATAACACATCCACGAACAATACAAAAGTGGATCTGTGTAATATGACTCAACACAAACTCCATCGCAACCTGTGTAAAAACATGACTCCCCAGGGTCTTCAAGCTGAACCCGCAATGATACGAATCTATCCATGTGATTACAAATGTATTGACGTCAAACATGGTAGAAACAACTTGATTACCGGTCATTGATGTAAACCGTTAACAAGTGCGAGGGAGATCATCATTAATGTCAATGATTCCCAAGGTATCACAGTACATATCATCAAGCGCGAATAAATGAGTTGAAGTCAAACGCAAGATGAAATATTTCAATCAAGATTCAATGATGTAAACTCATGATGAAAGGGAGGTAACCTGCCATTGAGGCATGCAGGGCGAAGGTACTCGGTTGGTTTCCAAATTCAATCCTCTAATGATGTGTTGAAGTCAACAAGGATGAATCCGTCGAAGGAGGGCAATAATGAATCCCCCATCAATCGACACAAAACACGACAAAAGATGTGTAGAGTGGATCGGATGGTACAATAACATGCAAGACTGACTCAGAGTAGACCAACATGATCGAAGGTATACTTACTGTAGATGATAAATGATAGACATATTCTTGAACATGGGCATGACATGACTTGGCAGTATTGACATGACGAGAATGATACCAACCCCTAATGCAACTGATGGTGGAAGCATTCTTTGGCTGACCCAAAGGAGTGACGCAACTTATGGAATTGACAAGACTCGAGGACAAACAGATTATCCAAGTACTGAATGCAAATGCAAACAAGTTCCATGTTCAAGAACGACTATATACTGCCACTAAGGTATGTAATACAAACACTTGCTTTTTTCCCCATCATGAATGATGAGTGCCTCACTTGTTTCTTAATGAGCTTGATGAGGGTAACCAAATACTCGGTATAGCTCATATCATAGATGAGTCCAATTCCAAATGTTTTACAAACCTAGAAAAGGAGGGGTTCATCCCATAATGGGCCCTTCAATGTTTAAAATTTAATGAGTCCAGAGAAGGAAAACTCGGCGTCATTTCATGTTTAGAGAGTCTGAAAAGAACTAAAGGAGACTCCAAAAGGTCCTTTTTCGTAAAGTTAGCCTCAACACCCGAAAAAGGGTAAAACAATGCGGGAGAGGAATCTTCCAACCATGGTTGGTTGGAGTATTCCTTTTTCATAAATAGTGCTTCCTGGTCCGAAAAAGGGGTAAACTATCACCAGAAAAAACGATCATTCAAATACTTTTACAAGCGTGAAAGCTTCAAGTTCGCTTGGTAATCTTTTCCTATTTAGGGAGTCTGAAAAAAGCTTAAAAAGGACTCCATGAATAACTTTGTCATGGTTGATAACCAAATACAACAAAGGAAAAAGTAAACTCGACACAATTTCATTTCCGTAAATAGTCTAGCGAGGCCGGATAAAGTGATAAAACTATACTCGTTAGACACACCTTTTTACTCAAATTTTTAACGAGCACGCTAATGGTATCAAAAGCACTCAAAATATTTTTCATGTTTGAACGAGAGCACGAAAAAGTAAAAACTAAGCTCAAAACACTTTCCATGTTTCAACCAGAGCACGAAAAAAGTGAAAAAGTAAGCTCAAATACTATCTTACTGTTTTTAACAAGCTCGAAGATAGGTTGGAAGAATGCTCATGATGTCTGCTTCATTTTTTAATGAGCTGTAACATAAAATGAACTATGCTCGGGATGATTTTCATGGTTTAATGAGCTCGAAACCTAAAAAAGGAAAGTATGCTCGAAAATGCTCCCAATGGTGAACGTTTTCCCAACATGGCATCCAGAGGTTGGTGGGTGCCTCTAGCATGATTGCTAGAAGTAAGTGACTTAGCTCCAGCATGGTGTGGATAGGCGATCGAGTTGACTTCAACATAACTTCCAGAGGTTGAATACATGCCCCCAAGCTTCATTTCATCCGCCTAAGGCATAGGCGGGTGAAAAGAAGGTTCAGGTACTAAGTCAATGGGGAGACTCGACTCAAAGGGAAAGGATATGTTTCATTTTTTAACGAGCCTGACACAGGAATAGAACTTTTCTCAAAAGACTTGTTTCATTTTTTAAAGAGCTTGACATATAAAGGGAACTATGCTCATAGGTTAAGGCCCATTGACAGGTTCCTTCCCAACATGATGCCTAGAGGTTGGAAAATGTCCCCAACATGATTGCTAGCGGCTTAACATGGTAGTGTTCCCTCAACATTATTGTTGACGGTACGACATGTGGCATGCCCCCCAAGCTTCATTTCGTCTGAAAATGATGCTTGCTAACCCAAATACCAACCTGGCTACTAATATGAAAATGTTTACCAAGGGGGGGAAAACGAGAATCAAATGAAATGAAGGTTCAAATTCTATCTCTAGCGAGAGACTCGAACCGATGGGAGGGACATCTATTTCATTTTTACACAAGCTTGAAATAGACAATAACTATGCTTGAGGGGGGCCATATTATTTTTTAACGAGCTTAAAATGGAATAAAACTATGCTCGAGGGGGACCATCTTATTTTTTAACGAGCTTGGAATGGAATAAAACTATGCTCGAGTGGATGGTTTCATTTTTATGCAAGCTTGAAACCAAAGGTAAACTATGCTTAGAGGGGTCTATCTCATTTTTTAACGAGCTTAAAATAGAATAAAACTATGCTCCAGTGGACTGGTTTCATTTTTATGCAAGCTTGAAACCAAAGGTAAACTATGCTAGGGTGGTTGGTTTTGATTTTTTAACGAGCTCGAAACATAACATAAATCGTGCTCGTAGGAACCTATTTCATTTTTTAACGAGCTTGACATAGAACAGTAACTATGCTCATGTGAAATGGTTTCATTTTTATGCAAGCTTGAAATCAAAGATAAACTTTACTTGAAGGTTGGTTTCATTTTTTAACGAGCTTAAAAAAGAACATAAACTATGTTCATACCCCCCATCCTTAGGGGAAGAAACCACTAAAACATACGGAACATTCAGGGAAGTCTGATGACTAGGAGTCATATGATGAGTGGGTGTCACGAAGGAAAGATGATCAATGGTCACAATATTCCCATGACGAGGAAAATACATCACTCGAAAGAGCGTGGACACTACAGCTTTCATAGCATAGACATAATCATGTCCAAGGAGCATATTGAAATCTAAAGGACCTTGGACAACCATGACATCAACATAAACAGTTTTACCTCTCAACATGATAGGTAACTGCGGGAGAATCTTTAAAGGTCCGGTAGGCCTTCTATTAAAAGCCAAAATCTGGTCAGTTACTGGCACAAGCTGAGGGGAACCTATAGCTTGCCAAGCAATTGAGGATAAAATACTAACAGAAGCTCCCTCATCAACTATCGTACGAAAGATTTCTTTATCGGAAACTCCTACTGATATTTGAAAAGGAACACTCGAAGGAAGGAAAGAATCTGTTAGACCATTCCAATCAAAGGAAATGACCTCAGTACTTGGAGGGGGTCCTGTATAAATGGACAGGGTTTCCCCTTGCCTAGGACATTCTGGACTGACTAGGAAAACGTCAGCGGTTTCCAATTCACTCTCATTTGGAAGATAATAATGAGACAAATATTGTGTCATGGTGACTGCTTCAGTCTGGACTTTCTCCAATGAAAGAGTGGGATCGAGTGGAGATGACATCGACTCAATCACTTCACTCTCCAAAGGAAGAGTGGGATCAATTACAGACGAAACTGAATTGATCACAGGGTCAACCAGCGGGGGGTCGAGGGACAACTTACTATCGCTTGTTGGAAGCACTTGTTGAGAACTAATAATATCTTCGAACCACTTTGAAGCTTCATCCATGCTTGGACAAAGCTAAGTACGATGCAATCCCTTGCATACCCAGCAAGGGTCCACAACTCTACCCTTCCGACCCTTCAACAATGGGTCACTGGTAGAGGGAGTATCATCAATATGATCGTCATAGGTTGACGATACAAGCAGTTTTGGTTTTTTAGACCACACTTTTGACACACGGGAAATACAAAAACAATTTTTGAGAAGGTGATCACCCTTGCAAAGTTTGCAAGGGAACTTTAGCTTACGACGTGTTTACATAGAATGGGCGCCATCAGAGGCAGATGGTTGACGCTTGGTCTCTTTCTTATCTTTCTTCTTTTTAATCTTCCCTTTCTTCTTCTTCACACTAGCCTTCTTACTAACATCAGAGTTTTCAGTAGGAGAAGAGGAAGAGATGGAAGCCGATTCAACTTTCGACGGAGAAGGAGAAGGGTCATCATGAGATTGATGCTCATGGAGTGAAGGACCTAGGTCCGACACGATTGGTGCACTTGGTGTAACCGGATTGGAGAATAACCATACTGTTAATCCTATCGTCAATCTAGGAAGACTCAACGTAGCCATAAAGGGAGGACCAACAGTTCCACAAGGGGGAATAACAAATGGCATACCCTAGAAAGGGGCCTCTTGGTTGGTAGTCCTGGAAGAATCTTCCATATCTAAAATTCCTAAGAGTCTCTAAAGTACCACACAATTCAAGTACTACTCAAGTCTAAAATCAACAAGCAAAGTGTGTGAATAGGAGTGGATTCAATGTCTGGAACCTCACGGGATTATCAAGGCATCTCAAACCGCTATATAGTGCAGGGTCCAACAATATGACGCGATAAGGAGGATTGGGACCGTACCCTTGCCTGCATACCCAATTACCTGGATAGTACGTGCGTGCTAATCTCCCTGAGTGTTGTTGTCGGTGTATTGCTTTGCCAAGACAGCCAAATGGTTAACTCAGTTGGTTTCAGGAATCCTAATGGTGTCTCCCGATATACACAAGGTACGTGGGAGCTCAAATCCGTAGTGGTGTTGTCTAATGCACAGCCGTTGGCACAAGACCTTCCGATATACATGTCAAGTACATGATACACCCTTCGATATACGCCAAGTACGGATTATGGTACTTGGTGGCTACGTGAAGGAGCTCGATATACCGATGTACGTGGAAGACTACAATACCCCCAAACTACATTTTTGGCAAATAATGACAGCAACCATGCTTAACGATGCCGAAACACGTCTCTAACTTACACACAGTTACTAAATGATTTTAACCTAAGCTAGCGTTAATTTTATCTTGTACGGTTAGGTGGATGCATGAGGTGAGTACATAAATGTAAACATAATGCAATCCTCAACTACATGATAATGCACATTTTCCTTTCCTTTTCAATGAAAACTACTTAAGGTAGGGAGAGATTTTTCTTTCTTTCAAACCAAAAGTACTTAAGTAGTAGCGAAAAGAAGAATTCCTTCCTAGAGTGCAATAATTCTAGCTTTTTTCAATAATCAGCTAAAGAGTGCAAAGAAAATGAAAGATGCAACTAATCTAAACAATGTGTAAGACAAAATGATGAAGCACTTTTCAATTTTAAAATGCATGTGCCAAGAATGAAATTTGATAACTCAACGATTTTCATATCTATATACAGAAAATGAGAAGATATCTACAGCACTCTAATCTTTCAGAAATTCTCAAAGAAAATGGCAAGCACCCAAACAACTCAAAGACATTTAAGAAAGGCTCAAAATCTACCAAATGCAAGAATTTTAACTCTTTTCCTATCTTTTTACACTTGAAAAAGACACATCTAAGCTACAGAAAGAAGGATTCCACTAATGTTTCCAATCAAACGCAAGACGAAGGAAAGCATTTAACAATCTTATCTAACTCAAAAGCATACAAATCTGAAATGAATCTTTCTTCTTCTTATGAGTGTGAGACCAAGAATTTCAAAGGATCAAATTAAAGCAAGAAGAATATTTATGTTTTCCAAATTTATGAATATAGCAAAAGAGTGACAAAATCAAGCTTTTCTTTGAACTAAAGTGGAGACAAAGAATCATTCTTTCCCAAAAATGATTTAATAGCTCAGCATGGAAGGGAAACAAGATGCATAACCCAAGAAAGAGAGGCTAAAAAAAACATGGATATTCCCCACTCTTCAAGTCTTTAAAACAAGCCAATCACGCCAAACCAAAAATTATCTCAAAACCTTGAGATGGGTCAAAACGAATGAAGAATGCACGATACATGGAACCCATTTCGCCTAAAAATGCAAGCAAAACACTAGTTTTTACTCAAGGGGCCAAACATGAATCCAAAACTCAAAAGACCCAAAAAACAATACAAACAAGCCAAACAAAACACTGCTGGACAAAAGGGTCTCTGCTTGGAAGGTACAGTGCAGAGGGAGTTCACACATCAGACCAAGGCTCAAACTGTCAGATGAGAGGATGGACGCCTGTATGCCAAATTTTGGCAGATCGGTGCACTCTGGCTTCACCCATAGTGCGACGTCACAGTCTGCCTTCACGGGAGGTGCGACGATGTCGCAGTGTACCAATGCAAAGGTTGCGACGGGTAAGCAACATACAAAGGACATAGACTCAGAAAAACACAGTGTCGCTCTCTTTTCACTACCCAGGTGCGAGAGGCGAGTTTTGGATTCAAAAATGAATCAGATCTCTCAATAACAAACCATGACAGACTTGGAACTCAGTTGTATGGACTCAAAGGAAGAAGATGAGGATCTTCAATGTGAAGATATGAAAATGGAATCAATCTTAAGAAGGAAAATGGCAAACGAAATGACAACAAGGCTTGTGACAGGTAATCAACTGAAAATGACTCAGATTAATGATCACTAAACAAGAATACTCCCCAATATGGTCGCCATATTTGTTAACGGACAATCCACTCATCTGGAGGCGAGCCGAATCTCCCTAGTTCAATGCTAGTCTATAACAAATAAAATAGACTACAAATGTGTTTCCTAGATCTACTTAAGGATCAAGTATTAGATGTCTTACCTCTTTGATTCGCTATCCTTTCTCCCGCTATGTTTCTCCACGTCCCACGGTCGTCAGATCCAAGCTGCAAGACCTGTCAAGACACAGAAAAGATAAATGAGTAAAGAGCATCTATACAATAAGAGATCTATGTAAATAGTTAAGCAGGTAAACAACACAACATCATCATACATAAGAGAGAATATTGGTGGAAAGCATTTGTATTACTGCAAATAGAGGAGTACATGATAGAGATATAGAACTACAACCAATGACTTAACATAGTAGCCCTTCTCCACACAAGCCAATTGCCAAGCCCTTCCAAGGAAGCATGAATTCTCCAAGAGGTGAGTGAAGGTGTCCTAAGAGAGATTTCACCAGCATGTAGATACCATAGTCTTCCTCCCTTTGGTATGGGAGTGAGCCTCATATATATATGACTAAGTGGATGAGGTTATGGATAGGATAGGATGAGAGATGGTAAGAGAGAGATAGGGGATCCTCCCAATGAGTTAGGGGTCGAGTACCAGCTCTCCAAGAGATCAGGGATAAGTCCCCAAATGGGAAATCTTCAAGAAATATCTCGAAATGGCTATTTTTTCCTGTTAACAGACCTCGTCGCACCTTGGTATAGAGCATACTGCGACGTCACATGTTGCTAGTGTCCAACCTGGGACGACCTCTCAAAAGGTTGTACAAACTGATTACAAATCCTCTCAAATGAATACTTGGTCCAAATGACTTTAGGGATGTATACACAATGGTCAAGATGATGACATTATCACAACGGTCATGATGACAACACTTGGTCATATTGACGGTACTTGTAACGGTCATGATGATGACACTAGGTCATGATGATGACACTTGCAACACTTGCAACACTTGTGACACTTGCACAAGGGTGATGAGGTTATGGATAGGATAGGATGAGAGATGGTAAGAGAGAGATAGGGGATCCTCCCAATGAGTTAGGGGTCGAGTACCAGCTCTCCAAGAGATCAAAGATAAGTCCCCAAATGGGAAAGCTTCAAGAAATATCTCAAAATTTCTATTTTTTCCCATTAACAGACCTCGTCGCACCTTGCTATAGAGCATACTGCGATGTCGCATGTTGCTAGTGTGCAACCTGCGACAACCTCTCAAAAGGTTGTACAAACTGAGTACAAATCCTCTCAAATGAATACTTGGTCCAGATGACTTCAGGGATGTATACACAATGGTCAAGATGATGACATTATCACAACGGTCATGATGACAACACTTGGTCATAATGGTGGTACTTGCAATGGTCATGATGACGAGACTAGGTCATGACGATGACACTTGCAACACTTGCGACATTTGTGACACTTGCACAAGGGTGACGAGATTTTGGTGTAACAGAATTCCCCCCAAAGCATGAATCTGATGGAATGAGACAGGTGAAATGCTTTGATAGAAAAATTGGCAAAAGGCTTGTCAGATGAAGGATGTTGCTGCAGTACAACTGACTCTGAACTAATAACCTCAAATGTAGTACAACATGGCTGCCAACCGATACATTGCAGATCCATGGTAGTAATGACCGACTAAACACAATCATGGGTACTAGAAACTAGAGTAGATCCATGATGAGATGATAACATAGCCATGACCAATACAAAAGTGGATCTGTGTAATATGACTCAATACACACTCCATCGCAACCTGGGTAAAAACATGACTCCCCAAGGTCTTCAAGTTGAACCCACAATGATACGAATATATCCATGTGATTACAAATGTCTTAACGTCGAACATGGTAGAAACCACTTGATTACCGGTCATTGATGTAAACCGTTAACAAGCGCGAGGGAGATCATCATTAATGTCAATGATTCCCAAGGTATCACAGTACATATCATCAAGCGCGAATAAATGAGTCGAAGTCGAATGCAAGATGAAATCTTTCAATCAAGAGTCAATGATGTAAACTCGTGATGAAAGCGAGTTAACCTTCCATTGAGGCATGCAGGGCCAAGGTACTTGGTTGGTTTCTAGATTCAATCCTCGGATGATGTGTTGAAGTCGACAAGGATGAATCCGTCGAAGGAGGGAAATAATGAAACCCCATCAATCGACACGAAACACGACAAAATATGTGTAGAGTGGACCGGATGGTACAATAACATGCAAGACTGACTCAAAGTAGACCAACATGATCGAAGGTATACTGACTGCAGATGATAAATGATAGACATATTCTTGAACATGGGCATGGCATGACTTGGCAGTATTGACATGAGGAGAATGATACCAACCTCTAATGCAACTGATGGTGGAAGCATTCTTTGGATGATCCAAAGGAGCGACGCAACTCATGGAATTGACAAGACTCGAGGACAAACAGTTTATCCAAGTATTGAATGCAAATGCAAACGAGTGCCATGTTCAAGAACGACTATATACTGCCACTAAGGCATGTAATACAAACACTTTCCTTTTTCCCCATCATGAATGATGAGTGCCTCACTTGTTTTTTAACGAGCTCGATGAGGGTAACCAGATGCTCGGTATAGCTCATCTCATAGATGATTCCAATCCCAAATGTTTTATGAACCTAGGAAAGGAGGGGTTCGCCCCATAATGGGCCCTTCAATGTTTAAAATTTAATGAGTCCAGAGAAGGAAAAGTCGACGTCATTTCATCTTTAGAGAGTCTGAAAAGAACTAAAGGAAACTCCAAAAGGTTCTTTTTCATAAAGTTAGCCTCATCGCCCGAAAAAGGGTAAAACAACGTGGGAGAGGACTCTTCTAGCCATGGTTGGTTGGAGTATTCCTTTTTCTGAAATATTGCTTCCTGGTCCGAAAAATGGGTAAACTATCACTAGAAAGATGATGATTCAAATGATTTTACAAGCGTGAAAGCATCAAGTTTGCTTGGCAATGTTTTCCTATTTAGGGAGTATGAATTCACGGGAGGTGCGATGATGTCACTGTGTACCAATGCAAAGGTTGCGATGGGTAAGCAACAGACAAAGGACAGAGACTCAGAAAAACACATTGTCGCTTTGTTTTCAATGCCCAGGTGCGACAGGCGAGTTCTGGATTCAAAAATGAATCATATCTCTCAATAATAAACCATGATAGACTTGGAACTGAGTTGTATGGATTCAAAGGAAGAAGATCAAGATTTTCAATGTGAAGATCTGAAAATGGAATCAATCCTAAGAAGGAAAATGGCAAAAGAAATGACAACAAGGCTTGTGACAGGTAATCAACTGAAAATGACTCAGATTAACGTTCACTAAAAAAGAATACTCCCCAGTATGGTCGCCAGATTTGTTAACGGACAATCCACTCGACCGGAGGTGAGCCGGATCTCCCTAGCTCAATGCGAGTCTAGAACAAATAAAACAGACTACAAATGTGTTTCCTATATCTACTTAAGGATCAAGTACTAGATGTCTTACCTCTTTGATTCGCTATCCTTTCTCCCGCTATGTTGCTCCATGTCTCACGGTCGTCAGATCCAAGCTACAAGACCTGTCAAGACACAGAAAAGAGAAACGAGTAAAGAGCATCTATACAATAAGAGATCTATGTAAATAGTTAAGCAGGTAAACAACACAACATCATCATACATAAGAGACAATATTGGTGGAAAGCATTTGTATTACTGCAAATAGAGGAGTACATGATAGAGATATAGAACTACAACCAATGACTTAACATAGTAGCCCTTCTCCACACAAGCCAATTGCCAAACCCTTCCAAGGAAGCATGAATTATCCAAGAGGTGAGTGAAGGTGTCCTAAGAGAGATTTCACCAGCATGTAGATACCACAGTCTTCCTCCCTTTGTTATGGGAGTGAGCCTCATATATATATGACTAAGTGGATGAGGTTATGGATAGGATAGGATGAGAGATGGTAAGAGAGAGATAGGGGATCCTCCCAATGAGTTAGGGGTCAAGTACCAGCTCTCCAAGAGATCAGGGATAAGTCCCCAAATGGGAAAGCTTCGAGAAATATCTCGAAAAGGCTATTTTTTCCCATTAACATACCTCGTTGCACCTTGCTATAGAGCAGACTGCGACGTCACATGTTGCTAGTGTGCAACCTATGACGACCTCTCAAAAGGTTGTACAAACTGAGTACAAATCCTCTCAAATGAATACTTGGTCCAAATGACTTTAGGGATGTATACAAAATGGTCAAGATGATGACATTATCACAACGGTCATGATGACAACACTTGGTCATAATGACGGTACTTGTAACAGTCATGATGACAACACTAGGTCATGACGATGACACTTGCAACACTTGCAACACTTGTGACACTTGCACAAGGGTGACGACATTTTGGTGTAACAAGGTGTTCACACTTTGACCATAGATATCGAGGATATCTATTTCTTTATGGGGCTATCTCGGCGGGGGAATCCTGTATCATTATCAGGATCAGGAGGAGGTGATCGTACCGTAGTGGATTTGATAGATGAATGGTGCACTGATGGCACCCAGATGATAGGTGGGAAGATTCCCATCAAAGAGGTTAGATATCGACCTCGTCTCACAGTTCTGTTTACCATTGTGAGGGTGGCGGGAAGTAGGTACGCTCATCTGATGAGAAAGTCCCAGATGATGTATGCTGAGGAGTGCATGGCTCCAACGGTCTTCAACTAGTGTGAAAGACTCCTCGCAATTTTGCGAGAACAACTCACCAAGTGTCAGCACGGGGCGCTGAAACAGTTTGGTTATGGCTCGGTTGTATTTTTGTTCTTCTTGGAGCACGTGCTGCATCTGCACTTGCAGGTTGATATAGAGGATCTGGATCCAAGAGATCCTCACATGATCCGTTGGAAAAAAGTGTTGGCCTGCCATGGTGGAGGTGGTCCCATTATTAGCTTTGGTGCACCCTTCTTCATGTGGTTGAGGGGTTAGATCCTCATGGTTGAGGATTATCCACATGACGGGACTGACTTCAGGGGAGATCCATACCATGGGGGCTTCACTCAATAAACCGCTATCATAGCACATTTGTTCGTGGCATATGAAACAATACCGCTAATTTCACTAAATATTGGAAAATACCTTACAAAATTCTTTTTTTTTACCCCCTCCCAATATGCCTTCCCATTTAAAAAAAACCCCTATTATCACTAGATATTGTATGTATCAATTTTTTCATTAACATGTTTTATACCCCTTTATATTTCTACCTAATATATTGATATGATACCCCTCTTATGACCCCACATGCATTCTACAATGCACCTTGCTTCTTTCGATGTATATCATGGATGCACATTACTTCACCCACAATGCAATTAATCAACCACATATCATTATGATTTGCAACATCTAATGGTATAATGAAGAGATAGGATATCACTTCTTGTATGTCACTAGAGCCAATGCACATAGTACAACATTTAGATTGCATATTGCAGTTCCCCAATCGCTGACTAAGCCTATTGTGGGCTAGGTATCCAAGCCCCCAAGGCCTGTAACAAGCTCTAGGAGGCTGACTAAACCTCCCAAGGCCTGTAATAGAAATGAGTGGTTGGGTATTCAAGCCTCCAAGGCCTATTGAGGGCCTATAATAGGCCCTGGAGGCTTAGAGCCTCCCAAGGCTATTGGTAACAACTAGCTGAGTGCTATTGGTAACAAGTGGCTATCAATGACCACTGTCTCTCGACTGTGATCGACTGGAAACGCACTTCACCATGAAACCCCTTGCCTCAAGCATGCCTTAAGACCTGATTTCCCTGCGTATTGGTAAGCCCAAGCCTTGCCTCAACCCGATTTATCATCCGACTTTGATCCCACCATCTCCATTTGGTGGATATTTGTCAGCCCACCCATATAAAAAAGACCCCAAAGTATTTTTGTATTGTTACATTAAATAAAAAAACCCTTTGCCCCTTAATATATAAGCAATATAAATTTTAGGTTTTCATGAATATTTAATACCGCAAAATGAATGAACGTGGTATTATATTGCCTTCTAGTGAAGCCCTCATGATCCAGACCTAGTGCTTCCTGAGGGGACGCAATGGGGTGACATTGGTAAGAACGAAAACTCTACTGCATTTTTTTTTAATATTTTTTATATGTTTTTGGAGTAGTACTGATGGTTGACATATATTTGATGCAGATGTAGGCCCGTCATGACCAGTTGGTGTCTCTCTGATTGTGTGGAGAGGAGCAGTGCCGCTGATGGGTACCATAATGTGTGATGCCATTGAGGAGCTGGATGAGTCGGGGGAGAACCTACAACGTTTGAATCTATACATTCTGGAGCCCAGGGTTCATGATTTACCTCGTTGGTACCAATGTTAGACCGTTGGAGTGTTTGAGCGTTTTGGCTCGCTGCTTAGGAAAGTAGAGAGGGAGATCATCTGTTATCATGAGCATCATGGGGACTAGGCCTGTGTGTATCTGTATATGTACTGAAAGCTGCATGATTCATATTTTGTATCAGGGGATATTTACTAAAAGCTTATATGCTTCAGATTTTTGTATCAGTACTACATTTTGATATGATATACAAAAAACTCTATTGGCGGATTTATAAATTGTGTTCTTATGGATGATTATGGGATCTTGCGTATGTGTTTGTTTATGCGTTATGTACATGTCCTGCCACTTTTATGTTTATGAATGTTTCATGTGTGTGCAATATACCATGTTAGACACAATGCTCACTGAGGGGGGGGTGAATCAGTGAGCAAGGACTTAATACAATTTCGAATTTTTCTAATCCTAACCAGTATCATTTACAAATTCACTAAAACATACCATTCATCAATTAGAATTACATTATCATCAACACAACACACAAGGCACAATATATAAGCTTTGTAAACTTTTTATATTTAGATTGGAGACTTCAATCTCCAGAATGGGCTACAACCCAAATGTGGCACCAACCACAAGATAATTCTGTCAGTTGCAACTGACAAGGATGCACCAACACCCCAACAACCATATATTTACAAGTTATATATCATAATTTTCTCAAGTCTGCAAATTACATGTATCACCAAACAAGAAACCCTTGTTTGTATTCCAATTCACTGAAGCTCACTTCAGACACACATCAAAGTGAATCACATACATCATCATACACAGATGATCATTCTATTCATAAACCCCTGTCAACCCAATCATGGCATGTGTCATCACTATCATCAAACAAACTGCTGCCACTTCTTCATGTCTTCAATCAATCTACTATATCATTATTATGTCCAAGCATTCATCATTTCAGTTCTATCCACAACATAACAAATACATCTACAGGTATGTATTTATCAACATCATCATTCTGTTCATGTCATCAACACCTCAACATATCCACAAACTGTGATTTTCCTACTGCCCTAGCATGTCCACTATCATATCATCCAATCTATCTACAAGCATATCCAATCTGTCCACAAACAAGTCTTCAAACTATCCAACATCATTCTGTCCATATCCATAAACATATCATCATGTATTCAACATTCAGATCCCCAAAAATTAAAGATATAAAAATTCTTACATGCTGCATCTACTGCTTACCACCGAACTATCCTCATCTCCTCAGACACCTGAGATCAGAGCTCACTTGACACTTCCGAATTATTCAACACCATTTTCACATCAATCCAACGAATTGATCTTAATTTATACTTTTCTTTTCAATGATATTAGGAGGCCGACTTGTCTCTTTTAATTCTTTATTCCATCAAATGATATACATTTTATTTCCTTAAACGCTGGAGGCCGACATGGCATTTTAATTTTTTCATTTTACCAAAATAATATTTTGTTTCCATTTATTCCTCATCAAATATATATAAACGCATATATTTATTTGATCTTTATGCCACTTCATCAAGAGATTGTCCAGATGCCGACATTAGATTTTATGCACTCAAGGGCCTTCTACATGCCTTCGTAAAGATGCCCGCAGCACACGAAAAGATTCCAGCAGTGGGATACAAACATGCCCGCAAGGAACTATAAAGTATGCGTGTAGATGGCTACTACTCATGCCCACAAGAGCCATCACAACACATGCCCACAAGGGCCATTCAATATGCCCATAGGCTTTCCTTCTTGTCCACCTTGAGATGCCCGCATGGGCCACTAAAATTCCTTCATGTGCACTTTAAACATGCCCGCAGCCTCTTCATCAAAATGCCAGCAGGGATGTCTTAGAGATTCCCGCAGCTCCTCCTTAGTCATCAACATCATGCCCGCAGCCATCTTCCTTCACACCTTGTCTCCAAGTCATCTTCCATGTCATCATGCTCACTTTCCAAATCTCCAACCTTGTCATCATGTGCTAGCTTTGTCAATCTTGTCCTTTGTCTTCAAACTTGCTTGTCTACTAACCAAACATGTCTTCACCAAATGACCACAATATGGGTCATTTGTGGCACCTAGTATACGCTGCTGGCCATGTCATCAACCCTCCATGTTTCCCCTGTCACTTTTCCATGTCATCATACTTAATATTTGTCATTAATGTTATCTTCAATGACAATCATATTCATCATACCAGTCCAATATGAAATTGCCCATGGAATCAACAACGGTGTTCAAGTCTCTTGAAATGTGCAGGTATGTTATGTATAGGTGTTTCCGGTGAAGTGAAAGATAAAGAATGAATTGGGGTATGTTGAGACGTGGGCACTTCGTATTTTTGACTCCCTCGTGAGAGACTCTGTCATCTGAGTTCTTCGTCGGCTGTACGTAGCCAGTAGAGGCAGTCCCTGAAGGGTGATAGAAAGTCATCATTGGGAACCCAATAAGGAGGTGTGGTTCCTGCAAATGGAAGTATGGAAAAATGAGACCATTATTTCCTGAGAGTGGTGTCCCAAAAGGATGCAGATGGACCAAAAGCTGTGGATACAGGGTCATCCTGGGGTTGATTGAAGCATTGTACAACCCCAAGTTCTCCTTCCATTGAACGGTGGAAATTTGTGTCTTGCGAAGTTGATGGTTCCATGGTCACAAACATTGGAGGATCAGTGATTAGTGGACTCAAAGGAAGTGAAAAATTCACTCCCGACTCCATGGTAGAGTTTTCTTCTTAAGGTGACATGACAACCACTGGTGGATCCATGTTTTCCCTCAAAAGCACCTCCTGATTAAGGGGGTATTCAGGTGGCAGGTTTAAAATTCTACGGGACCTTCTCAAAGGTTGTTCAACCAGAATGAATGAAGCATAATTTCTCCTACGTGTCTTCTATACAAAAAGAAAAGCAATCCAAAATATTCACAAACTAAGGCCACAAGAAAACTTATGTGATAGGTGTGGATTCAAGAGTCTAGAACCTCACAGTATTGTCAAGGCTTCGCAACTCACAATATACCCCAGGGTCCAACAGTTATACTCGGCCCAATTTTTCAGAGCATTAACTAGGGAGGATTAGGACCGTACCCCTGACCGTATAACCCGACTACCTAGAATCATGTGCGTAGTATCTCCCCGAGTGCTGCTCTCGGTGTATTTCTCTTCCAAGACGGCCAAATGGTTAGCTCGGTTGGTTTCAGAAATCCTAGGAGAGTCTCCCTATATATTCAAGGTACGTGGGATCACAAATCCATAGTGGTGCTATCTAATGCATAATTGTACGACAAGAGCCTTCCAATATACTATCGAGTACGTGAAGTGCCTTTCGATATACCCAAGGGTACGTGGAAAAAATGTAGGCCCTCGGGATGCAGTGCAGTCAAATAATGACAGCTGCCACATTTTACGATGCCAGAACACATCACTAACTTATCACACAAGTTACTAGTATATTTTAACCTAACGCTACCGATTAATTTTATCTTATGCGGTTAGGTGAATGCATGAGGTGTAGACATGAATTTAAAAATAATGCAACCCTAGCTACATCAAGGTGCACATCTCATTTTCTTTTCATGAAGTCTATCTAAGGTAGGGAGAAATTTATTTTTCCAATGATCTCAATAAGACAACAAATCTCAAAAGTACAAAATCTACGAAATATGATTAAAGCACTCTTTTCATCTTTTCCAATCAAAACACACAAAAAATAATAACACACCAAATCAAAACTTTTTTTTTTTATCTTTTCAAACTAGAATGAATCTAAGTAATGATGAAAAGGATGTTTTGTTCTTAGAATGCACTAACTCTTCAATTTCCACAATGACGAACTAAAAAGCACAAAAAGACCAAACGTGCATAGAACATTTCAAATTTGAAATACTTTGCAAGAGCTTGAATTCACTTGATCTTTTCAAAGAGATGAAAGACTCATAACTAAGAAAAATCTAATCAACCGATTTCCTTTCCAAACTTCTCAAAGATATAAACAATGAATTCCAAAGCACAAAATAATCCCACAACAATTTCCAAATGATCTTCAAAATAGATAAAATGAAGCACTTTCGATTTTTTTTCAATGCATATATCAAAGAAAGATATGATAATAATAATGCTCTTCAGATGTAATAGTAGAAAACAAGAGACTAATCGCAACACTCCAATGACTCATAAACTCTCAAAGAAAAATGACAAGGACCCGAATGTATTCAAAGACACTCAAATCACTCCAAATCGAACAAATGCAACCAAAATTAAATGGCTAAGTGTAGGAAAGGTTTGGAATCAAATCTAGCACACTAAATAGATCTGGTAAGGTGATAAAGGAATGCAAGATCAAGCGGATAACTATGGGGGATTGAAATTGCCCGCCACCACCGAAACTCTCACTTGACCAAATGGAACCCAAAAATAAACACAAACAAACCCAAACACAAATCAATGCTGAGTAAACAAGTCTCTGACTCGAAGATATAGCACATAGAGGCCTATTGGTCAGGTCAAAATCAAAATTTGGAGAGGAAATATACCAAGCACCAGGTTTGAAAGGACGACGCACTCTACAATTATGCTTAGAGCGCCAGGCGCACACTATGTACAAGGCTACAGCGCCGACGATGCAATATATATGAAATTCAAATGTGTCGGTGGCGTAGTATGCTCAAAAGAAATAAGCACCTAAGAGGACGCGGTGCACTGGATTTAATACCCCGGTGCATAACGCGAATGACCAATGGCAAAAAATAGAGATCTCCAAACAATGAAACAACAAATGGCCTGATACTAATCCAAATAGAATTGGGGAAAGTTAACAGACTCTTCAACAAGAAAATATGATGATGGGAGGGTTCATGAGGATGATGGGAGGGTTCATGAGGCAAAGAAATGGCTCACTAATAAATCAATGAACAATACATTCAAATTGAAATTAAAACTAAAGAGTCCCCAGTATGGTCGCCAAATTTGTTTTTGGACAATCTACCTAAGTGGACTTAAAGGCCAGATCTCCCTAGTCCAAGTGGATCTAGAACAAATAAACACAGAATAGAATCATCTTCCCTAGATCAATAGAAATGCAAATAGATAAATGGGTCTATTACCTGGGATTCGCAAATCCTCTTTCTCTTTGCTTGATCCAATGTTCCAGCACCTTCAGATCTGCAGCTGCAACGTCCTGTTGAACAAGTGGAAACAATCAAACAGTAAAAGCATATATCACATATGATTGATTTAAGCTAACAATTAAGGAAGTAATAGCTACACATCAGCAACACGATGATATATATGGGAAGAGATTGTATTAACTATATAAAGGAGAGTACTAAATAAGAGAATGTTAGAACCTAAGCCTTAACATCGCAACCTTCCTTCCAACAAGACAAACCAAGCCAATCCTCCAAAGATGAAGTAAGACTCTCAAGGATGAGTGAGAGTCACCTAAGATAATTTCACCAGCATGAGAGTATTATAGACTTTCCTCCCTTTGGAATGGAGAGGATCTTCATATTTATAAAACCAAGTGGATAGAGTAGGTTGAATATTATGGGGAGAAGGCTAAGGGATCATCCCTTGAGGTTAGGGAATCGAAGTACAACTCACCTATGAAGTAGGGATAACCATCCAACTCATCATGCTTCGAGAAGTCACTCGAAGGTATCATTTACCCATTTAAACCAACCCCGGCGCATGCTGCATGAGGACAATTTGCGCCAGGAAGGGGAAAGTGCAGGCTGAATGAAGGCAACCTAAGCCATCGGTGTAGGCTACCAGATGACACTCTGCGCCGAGCCTAGTCAGGAGACCTAACTAAAAAATGTGGATAAAGGATCAACAACTTGCTCTAGATGACTTTTGTTCAGGGAAACTTCTGGGATCAAGGCACTGAGTTGACATAGGACTCACGATGATGAGATTTAGGTGTAACAATCATAATGATTATGTCCATAAGACGATGATGGAATTAACGATGCCAATGATGATGAAAATGACAACTATGATGATGACGATGATTATGATGATGCAGATGATAATGATGATGATGATGACGACAATGAGAATGATGATGGAAATGAAGACGGCGATGGCGATGACGATGTTGATAACAAAGACGATGAAGATGAAGATGGTGATGATGATGACGACAACAATGATGATAATGATGTTAATGAAGATAAAATTCAAGATGATGATAATGATGAGGATGGGGATAACGACGACGATGATGATGATGAAGATGACACTTGAGATGATGATAATGATTATGGCCAGAAAGTGATGATGGAATTAAAAATGTCAATGATGGTGATGATGATGATGATGGCGACGTAGATAATGATATATATGACAATGATGATGATGGGGATGGCGACGATGATGATGATGGGGATGGCGACGATGATGATGATGGGGATGGCGACGATGATGATGATGAAGATGAAGATGGTGATGATGGTGATGAAGATGATGATGAAGATGGAAATTGAGATGATGATAATGATGATGATGGAAATGGAAACCATGGTGATGATGATGATGATGAGGCTAATGATGATGATGAAGATGATGATGAATATGACGATCAAGATGATGATAATGATTATGGCCATAAGATGATGATGGAATTAATAATTCCAATGATGATGATGGCAATGACAACGACAACGACGATGATTATGATGATGGAGATGATGATGATGACGACGACGACGATGACGATGATGATGATGCCAATGAGAATGACGATGGAAATGATGACGATGATGATGAAAATGATGATAACAATGGCGATGAAGATGATGATGGTGATGATGGTGATAATGGTGATGATGATGACGATGATAATGATGATAATGATGATGATGAAGATGGAGATCAGGATGATGATTATGACAATGATGGAAATGGAGACCATGATGATGATGATGATGATGGGGATAATGACGATGATGAAGATGATGATGAAGATGACGATAATGATGATAATTATTATGGCCATAAGATGATGATATAATTAACAATGTCAATGATTATGATGATGATAATGATGATGATGATGATGATGATGATGACGACGATGATGATGACAATGACAACTACGATGGTGATAATGATTATGATGATGAATATGATAACGATGACGATGACGACGATGATGACACTGAGAATGACGACGGAAAAGATGACGACAACAATGATGATAACAATGACAATGAAGATGAATATGATGATGATGATGATGATGATGATGATGATGATAATAATGACAATGATGAAGATGATGATGAACATGGAAATCATGATGACTATAATGACAATGATGGAAATGGCGACTATGATGATGATGATGACGATGATAATAACAATGATGAAGATGACAGTCAAGATGATGATAATGATTATGGCCATAATATGATGGTGGGATTAATAATGTCAACGACGACAACAATGACGATGATGATGATTATTATGATGATGATGATGATGATGACAATGATGATGATGATGATGATGATGACAATGAAAACTATGACAACAACAATGACGACGACAATGATGATGATAATGATGATGATGGCGATGATGATGACAATGAGGATGAGGAGGAGGAGGAGGAGGATGTTTATGATGATGATGGTGAATATGAATATGGTGATGGTGATGATGATGATGGTGATAATGATGTTGATGAAAATGATGATGTAGATGGCAATCAGGATGATGATAATGATGATGATGCAAATGGAGACCATGGTGATGATAATGATGATGATGATGATGAGGATAATGATGATGATGAAGATGATGATGAAGATGATAATTAGGATGATGATAACGATCATGGAAATGGAGACCATGATGATGATGACGACGACGACGATGATGAAAACTACAATGCCAATGATGATGATGACTATGATTTGATTATATGATGATGATTACGTTGATGGAGATGGAAATGAGAATGGCTATGGAAATTATTGACGACAATGGCGACAACAACGATGATGATAACAATGACGATGATGATGATGACGACAATGATGAAAATGAATATGATGATGATGATGACGGTGATGATGATGCTGATGATAACAATGATGATGATGATGGAATTGATTTATTTTTTGTCGTCATCATGACGACGACGACGAGAATGACAATGATGACGACAACGAGAATGAAAACTATGACAATATTGACGATGAAAATGATTTGGAAGACATTTAAATTGTATGTTGTATTTAATTTTTTAAAGAGAATAAGTCATATATATAAAATATATAATCACAAACCTCATACATTTCAACATTTCTGCAATATCATTAATATTATTCTTCATCCAACTCCACTTCTATATCACATGGTTCAGAATTGATACTGAAATGATTGGCCATATCAACATCAACATCGATGTCATTTTTGATGATATCATCGTCAAATATATCATCATGGAGAACATTGTCATCTACATGTGAATTCTCATATTATTTGAATTCCTCATCTTAAAATACATCTACCTCATGATCCTCTACATCATCTTCTTCTTCAATATCACCTTTTGGTACATTATACTTGACATGCCTTCCTCTTGGATCATGTCTAACAACAAATGACCAACCTTCTTTACTTGGAACCTATGAATAGAATACCTGCTCACATTGGCTTGGAAGAACATAGTTGTATGTACTAGGTTCAAACGTCCTTGTATTAACCGTGGTAAATCCATTTCCATGCTCAATAAATATTCTTTTGAGATCATGTTCATTCATCTGTAACTTGTACCATTTCACGATGAACACTTGAAGGATTTAAAGTCACACTCAATTATATCATCCAGATACCCATAGTATCTATTTTCTAATTCTATTGGATGCCTTCCAATTCTAGAGGAAACTTTTGTGACCTAAAAGATTGTATTTTTCCCACAATATGAGGTTTTCTTCTTGTCATCCAACTTTTTGATGGGGAATTTATGACCATTGCACCACATAGCCTTGTGGTGTTTCACTGCAATATGCCCAACACATAAAAAATGAATTGTTAATTAATAAACATAAACTGTCATTAATATTCTTGTTTTCACATGTGGAGTACATATTATTGAATTAATATGGAAACCCGTGTCTTGTTTTTAACTCAGCGCACGTTTCAAACTACATAGTTGAGTCCATCCGCAAGAGAATTTCTTGGAATGTGAGGCAGATTATTTTTTATTATAAACACAATGTGACGGTTGAGCTTCAACCCCGGTGTTGGATTTTTATTTCTTTAAATTGCAGATGAGTGGCTTCCAAGATTCACTCAAGACTAGACCATCTTCCATGTTGAAGTTCTCAGGATGATTTTCAATCTTTAGTGCTTCTCGAATGCGTCGTTTGTTGTAATTTTCCTTTGTGGCTATAAAACTCACGTGTTCAATGCAAATGTAATGGTTATGTTTATGGGAGTGCTCAAACACTATTGAATTCTTAGTTCTATTGTGCGTGATATCTTCCCAATGCTCCTTTAATCTCACCTTTATGGACCGACCCGTCTCACCAATATACATCTTTCCACAAGAACATGGAATGAAGTATACTCCCTTTTTCAATTTTATATTGTTATTTTTTCAAAATTTAGTCAAAATTAATCTAGGATCTTACTGAGATAATAACAAGCACAACATAAACACAAGAGACACAAAGAATTTCCTCGAATCAACCATAAAGGAGAAAACCCCGCAACTTCCTCAGAGATAGAATGAGCAACAATACAATAGCAGAAAAGTAAACTCCAAATATAGAGATGGTATTCAACATCTTCTCTCTTCTCCACTTGTGCGAACTCCTCCTCTCTCTCACTAATGCGAATGGAGTGAGTGAGTGAATGATCCAAATGAGAGAGGCACCCTTTCTATTTATAATTTAACTTTCACTTGACCTTTACCTAACTAGGTCGACCCCTAGTTGTACTTGACTGGGCCGACTTCTCTAGGAGATTTTAATAACCCATAGAAAACTTAAATCTAGGGTCTAATGCCCCGACATACAAAGGAGGGTTAATATAAATGACTTTACATGACCCAAATACAATAATGACTTCTCCGACTAGAGGAATAAACATCTCCGTCGGAGGTACAATAATAAAATACAAATACAATATAAAATATACAAGTGAATATCTTCTAAAGTTACAATTACATTAACACTCCCTCTTAACTAGGAAGGTATTCTCTAGACACAGACATCAATACATATAGACACAAGTATCCGGTGTTGGATCATCATCAAAGTTGGATCATCATCGTCACTGCTGCTGCTATCCTCATCATCTCGATCATCAATCTCCAATATACTCATCATAGGAATTTCTATAGAGCCAACCCTTTTTCATGCTGGATGTAGGCCTAACTTCCATGTAGGTCTTCATCATATCTGTGAGCAAGCCATCAAGTAGGTACAAATCAGGACTTATTACATTTCCTCTACAAAACCTGTGCACATCTCGGGACTGATTACATTGCCTTGCAAAACCTATGTACATCGTAGTACTTATTACATTGCCTTGCAAAACCTATGTACATTGCAGGACTGATTACATTGCCTTTGCAAAACCTGTGTACATCGAAGGATTGATTACATTGCCTTGAAAAAACTGTGTACATAACAGGACTGATTACATTTCCTTTGCAAAACCTGTGTACATTGCAGGACTGATTACATTGCCTTGAAAATCATGTGTACATCGCAGGAATGATTACATTGCCTTGCAAAACCAGTGTACATTGCAGGACTGATTACATTGCCTTGCAAAACCTATGTACATCGCAGGACTGATTACATTTCCTTGCAAAAACTTTGTATTCTACTATCACCTCATCATGTCCATATCATCTCATCGTCAACAGAGCCCAACCCAGATGCATGTCCCTCATCTACCAGCATGGGAAGGCATATCTACAACCATGAAATACTGATTCATATGTGTCCGCATCTTCTAGACTCATCACTTCCCCCTGGAAGGAACCTCGATATGGAATACACCAAGCTTCTCTATGAAGTACTTGAAATTCACTCTGGCTAGCGGCTTGGTCAACACATCGACTATCTGCTTGTCTGTCGCAACATACTGGAGCTTCACTGCTCCTCTCTGCACCATATCCCTGATATAGTGATACTTGATCTCAATGTGCTTTGAATTTTCATGGAACACCGGGTTCTCAAAAAAATTCACACAACTTTGGTTGTCGCAATATATACAAGTCGCATCCAACTGGAGATCAAACAAATCATACAGTAGCTTCCTCAGCCATACTTCCTCACAACTATCCGAACAAGCTGCGACATACTCTGATTCGACTATACTCAATGCCATTCAGGACTACTTCCTGCTAAACCAAGAGATCACACCCGATACCAAATTGAAGTAGAACCCTGAAGTGCTCTTCCTATCAATGGCACTGCCTACCCAATCTGAATCAACATAGCCCTCCAGGTTAATCTTTTGATTCGCATCATAATTGAGCCCATAATCAACCGTACCCTTCAGGTACCTCAGAATATGCTTTGTAGTAATCAAGTGAACATGTATTGGATCTGTCAGGAACTCGGTCAATGTGTTCACATCAAAGAAAATATCTGGTCTCATATTCGTCAGGTACATCAAAGATCCAATCATCTGACGATACATCGTGGAATCAACCGAATCCGATGAAGCATCACTCAATAGCTTCAGTTTCAATGCCATAGGTGTGTCCATGGCCTTGTAGTCCATCATCCTGAACCTCTTCAGGATCTCCACTGCATACTTCCATTGTCCAAGGAAGATTCCATCCGCACTCTGCCACACCTCCATACCTAGGAAATAGTGCATCATACCCAAGTCCTTCATCTCGAACTCAGCATCAAGCTTCCTCTTCGTGTCAGCAATCAACCAATCCTCATCTGTCACAAATAGGTCATCTACATAAAGTATAAGTATCACTGGGTTCCCTTCCTCAACCTTGTAGTAAAGGTTGGAATCCATTTTACTCTTGGTAAATCCTATACTAGTCAGGAAGCTATCTATCCTTCCATACCACGTCCTGGGTGCCTATTTTAATCCGTACAAGGCCTTCTTCAATTTGCACAAATGAGTCTCCCTATCATGTGTCTCAAATCCGAGTGGATGCTCCACATACACTTCCTCTTCCACTACACCATTCAAGAAAGTTGTCTTGACATCCATTTGGTGTACCTTCCACTTCATCAATGCAGCCAATGCAAGTACCGTTCTGATGGAAGTGTATCTAAATACAAGTGAAAATTTCTCTTCATAATCTATCCCTTCCTTCTAGGAGAATCCACGTGCCACAAATATTGCCTTGTTTTTCTCTATGTTTCCATCTGCAACATGCTTGATCTTGTAGATCCACTTGGAAGTCACAACAGAATTCCCTTCTGGTATTGGTACCACATCCCAGATATCATTATTCCTGATCAATTGATATTCCTCGATCATGGAATCCTTCCATTCTTTCTTCTCTCTGTCGCTTCTTCATAGTTGGAAAGTTCCTTGTCAATGATGTCGCACAACAGGGCTACATAACTGGAGTATGGCCTCGGTCTTTATGCATTCCTTCTGGAGCACCATATCTCTCTGCATCTTGAATTGCCTCTCGTACCCATTTTGGTTTCCTCTTGTGAGAATTATTCTCACAAGGTGGATCTACAGGTTCCTATGGGTCTTCCATCTCACGGTCTTCATATTCTTATGGGGTTTCTTCATTCATTGTTGTATCTTAGATCCTGGGAACTTCAGGTTCTTTAGTGTCTTCATCTTGACTTCATAAATATTCTTGAATGTTATAGTTGAATCATCATCACTTGTTATTTGAAACAAGTCTCTCTTGTAGTACATGATATTTCGTATAATTCAAGTTCAATTGCATGATTAGAAATATTTCATAATTGTCAAAAAAAATTCTTATGCATAAAGATATAGGTTAGACCGTCATGCAACTATCTTATCCAATGATTCAACACAACATTCATCCATATCCCGTATTTATACGGTAGCTTCCTAGATGCCTTCCATCTCTACTAGAACATTGTTAAGAGTGTGCACTACTCCCAATATGTCAGCAAAGAGGTTTCATTCTATATAAGTAGCAATGAAATGTTGTACAGTATCATCAGCCACTTACCCATTTATTTGCATATTAGTAGTATCTTTTTCATTAATGCATCTTTTCTAACATGCATAATACGCATCCTAAATCTAGGAACATAAGTATGTACATGACTAAACAATATCATACAAGAAATAAAAATTCAAATACTTATATTTTTTTGTTAGTTGGGTGGACTCCCTCTTGATCTTTGTTTCCTTGCAGGAAATACTGGAGTTTTCTCCCTTTGATCTTTGCTTCCTTTCCAAAGCCCAACTTTGTAGGAGCTTCTTCTACTTCTTTCATGTAATACATAAAGTCACCTCTAGATTTATCTTATGAGGTTGAACTTTTTGAATGAACCCTTGCAGCTGGTTACCTTCATTACAATACATATTCTTCATCACTTGAATAATCATCACTTTCTTTTCTGGTTCTCTTCCTTGGAGGTTCATCATCTTTTGCGGTATGAGTGTGGTGCCTCTTCTTGTTGTTCTTCTTGTTGTGGGAGCCACTTTTATTTCTAGGACAATTTCTGGAGTAGTGTCCCTTCTCATCACATGTATAGCATCTAATATTAGACAAATCTTTTCTGGATCTTCTAAATTTCTCCCTCTGACATTGGTGGTGATGCTTCTCCTTCTTATTGTGGTGGTGCTCCCTCTTGTTTTTATTCCTCTTGGAGTATGCTATGAGAGCTTGATTGTCATTTTCTCCCATATTCTCTTCTCGAGCTACAAGTCAAGCTTCTTCTTGTGAGCATTCCTCCCACAACCTACTGAATGTGATTAATTTCTTTCTAGCACAAATTCCTTCAATGAAGGAATCCCATGACCTAGGGAGACCATTCAAGGTGGTCATCACAATTTATCCATTTTCCACATCTTCTCCCACAACTTCAAGTTTCTCCTTGAGTTGAGATACCCTTGTAAAATAGGACTGCATGGTCTCTGCATTTTGTATCTTCACATTCTTCAACTGGTTTCGCAAGGTCATCTTCTGATTTATATTCTTTCCTTCAAATAGCTTGGTCAAGGAATCAAACATCTCTTTGGGTGACTTTAAGGAAGACACATGTGGGATGAGGTGATCCTTAATAGAATCAACAATGATCCTCTTGGATTTAACCAAGTTCTTCTTGTGTAAATATTTAGCCTCATCTCCCTATGGAACTGGAACTTCTTCATTCACATATGTGTCCAATTCATTCTCTTCAAGGACAAGTGCAATCCTATACTTCCATGCTCGAAAGTTATCATCCCCTTCAAGCTTATCCTCAAGCTTGGTGTGGTGAGACATCTTTAATGAGAACTTCAAATGGAAATAGAAAATATTTTAGGTACCACTTGATTTACTGAAATTGGTTCTAGAGTTGGTTGGTCCTAGGGTTTGTCAGAGAAACCCTAAATTTTCAAACTTGTAATTTGAAAATTTTGACTGGATGGATAGATGCGACTCCTCGAGGCAAGTTGTCCAATGTACTCACTTCCCTAAATTAGTGAACAGAAACCAAAAATATTTGATGCCCTAGGTTTCCTTCGACAGTAGTGATGGGCCGAAAAATGAAAATTCTCGGAATTGAATTATGTTTTCACAGGAAGATGCGCCTGGATGAGGTGAATATGCTCGTATACTTGGTTTCTGAAAAATCCAAAAATTCACCCTTCAAAATTGACTTGCGAATTTCAGATCTGCAGTTTCTGGCTTTTTATGGTCCAAAGTCAATTTAGGGTTTGACTTTATGGGAGTTTTACCCAACCAAAAAATTTGATCATGGTCTCTAAATTTCTATTTTGATGAGGAGAATCTCCCTATGCTGATCGCACTCCAAAATTCCACTTCTGTGAAAATCCCTAATTTCCCGCATTAGTGACATGCCAAAAAGTGAAAATGCTCAGAATCAACTTCTTTTTCGGCAGAAAGATGTGCTTTCCTAAGGCGAGTTATCCTAGCCTATTTTTTTTTATTATCTGTGGAGAGAAGTCCAAAAATTAATAATCCCTAGCTTTTGCACCTGCACATTGTCTTCTTCTTAGGTTAGCTTTGATACCATGTTAGTTTTTCACAATTCAATCAAAATTAATATAGGATCTTACTAAGAGAATAAAAAGCACAACATAAACACAAGAGACGCAAAGATTTTCCTTGGGGAAACCATAAAGGAGAAAACCCCGCAACTTCCTCATAGATAGAATGAGCAATAATACAATAGCAGAAAAGTAAACCCAAAATAAAGGGATGGTCTTCAACAACTTCTCTCTTATCCACTTGTGCAAACTCCTCCTATCTCTCACTAATGCGAATTGAGTGAGTGAGTGAATGATCCAAAAGAGAGAGGCACCCTCTCTATTTATACTTTAAATTTCACTTGACCTTTACCTAACTAGGTCGACCCCTAGTTTTACTTGACTAGGCCGACTTCTCTAGGAGAGTCTAATAACCCATAGACAACTTAACTCTGGGGTCTAATGCACTGACATACAAAGGAGGTTTAACCTCAATGACTTTACATGACCCAAATACAATAATGACTTCTCTGACCGGAGGAATAAATATCTTCGTTGGAGGTACAATAATAGAATACAAATACAATATAAAATATACAAGTGAATATCTTCCGAAGTTACAATTACATTAACATATATCAACTGGATCTTTTGTATTGTCAAGAAAGTTTCTCAAGGAGTTTAGAGGAGAGAAAGCAGTCTTGATTTGTTTTTTCCTAAGAACTTTAGATATCCTATCCGTTATGCCTTGAATGTAAGGTGGGATTATCTTCCCTCTGCATTCTTCCTTGTTATAATTGTTCCTTCCTTTCATGTCCTATGCTTTTTTGAAGGCTCTCTTTATATCCACATTATTATACCCATTTTATTGAAGAAATTTCTATAGGTGTCTCAGCTCAATATTCATATGCTCTCTATATGCGATTCTAAAGGCTCTAATGGACAAAATTTTCAAGATAACCATGCAGATATTTATCTGTATGGGTTTGCTTCTAGTAAACTTGGTGTACGAGAGATCCATCATCTTTTCTTGTAACGAGGACATCCAGAAGTAGAAAGGAGTTGTTATCTCGAGTCTCCATTGTAAATTTTATGTGCTATGATTGGTTATTTAGGTGGGTCAAAAATCGTTATAGATTCTCTTTTCCATGTGACTAGATAAGGTTACTGTCGTCGACGAATCTTCTCTAGTTTCTTGGTTTTAGAGGAAAGGAGTCAATTGCCTTCTTCTCAAAGTGTTCCATGTAGAGATTCGCTACTACCGGTGACAAGGGAGATACCATGGACACACCATCTGTCTGTTCATAACGAGCATTGAGTTAAAAACAAGACACATGTTTCCATATTAATTTAATAAGCATATAATTTAGACTTAGTAAAATAATGGAAAACAACTGAAAATATGGGTGAATATGCTTACCTCTTTATCTTTTAAACCATATGCTAAATCAATTTTACTCTAAGTAAGATTGGGATATTGATTACTGTGAGATCATTTATCTAATGTATCCACCCCTTCCCATGATAACCTACCATAATGTTCTATACATTGTTCTAGCCATACCTTTATCCAATCAAGATTGTTTGCAATGTATAAATGTATTGCATCCCACCCTCAAACAACTATATCAAAAAAGAATAAACATTAATAAGAATAAAGAATATTAATAATTGATGGAACAATATAAATAAAATAAGTGTAAAATAATAAAAATTAATAATCAAAAGTATTTATATAGATCTCAATTTCCATATAATTTATACATTTGAATATCCTCATTCTACCTTTCTCAACGAGGGCCTCCTCTTCAAATTTGTTGACAAAGTTGAAATCCCAAATGTAAGGCACCTTCATATTTGTTGCTAATTTGGGAATATATTGACTAATATACACAATGGTTGATATAGCATATAGCCCTCAGCCATAGAATCCTTACGACATACTCTTTATCTAAGAAAATTTTTCAATGACTTCAAGTGCCTATCCATCATCTACATTGACCTTGTGTGTACAAGTCCACTCATTTCAATCTCCTCAACTTGGTGTATGAGGTACCATTCTTGCGCATTGAAAAATGTAGGAGGTAGATACTTTTGAATTTCACACATTAGCCGAGGAATTTCTCTCCTTCAATATTTTAAATCTTCTTTAAGGATTTATTGAGATGACAACCACCTACATATGATACAATCAAAAAACATGTTAAAAAAAAACAATATATTCATTGCAAGTAAAACACATGTCAATGACTTATGTGCACAACAAACATTTTGCATATAAATCGTGCTTTACCTCATGTATTTTCCAAGATCATATATAATTTTTTTTATGTTGTCAAAGATGTCAGGGAGTGATAGGGGTAGAACATACTATAACAAATAAAGAATCATAATTTGTTTGAAAAGAAAACAAAATTAAAATAGATAAAAATAAATATTACCAATATATATATGTGTGTGTGTGTGTGTGTGTGTGAAAATAATTACCTTAATAAAGGTCATGCTAGTCATGAGTTTCTACCCCACCAAATTCACCTTTCTTTGCTAATATATTCTTCACGTTTGATGAAAACCCCGTGGGAAATTTAATTTTCCGAATGACCTCTTTTACAACATTTCTTTCTTGCTCTGTAAATAACCATGGAAGACTATTTCGGTCTACTCCATTTCTATTTGAATCAATCATATTTTGCATTGCATGATTGGCTTCCTGAATGTCACTACAAATTTTGACAATTTTTTCTTTGTCACTCCTTCCATCTAAGATTCTCCACAATATTTCTATTACGTTCTTCCTAATATGCATTGTATCAAACAAATGAGCTATTTGAAGGTGGTCATAGTAGGGTAACCTACTGAATTATTGGGGGTAACTTTTCATTCCTTGTGGAATCTTATCAATGCCTTGACGACCTTGATTTATGAAACATAAATGAAATAATTACAACAATAATTGTTAATTATGGTAAACATAAAAAATTCAATATATACAAGTCAAAATTGAAAAACATTGCATATGATACATAGACGATTTACTTACCTTGACAATTTCTATTATATTCCAAATTCCATATGCGAGGTGTCAACTTCGTGGTTTTATTGCAGTCTCTTCTTTCCCATTGAAAATATGTTTTTTTGGTAATTCCATACCTATGGTTCTTAGGGAAGAAATGCCTATATTAATCGAACACATCCTTTCCTAAACTTCTTGAATGATGAGATTTAATCCTAGGACCACAAACTGGACATGCAAATTTACCCTTTGTTTGAAGAGTTGCAAGATATGGATTCATGTTAGTGTTAGTTATATAAGAAGGAATTATTTAAAAAACATGGATGATATTATCATAAATTTAAATACTATTAAAGTGTAGTTGTGTGTTACATACCACACAAATGTGTTAGCCCAGGGCATCATGAATTGTTCATGTAAGTATTCCATGGAATTGGAATTTACTTTTCCCTATTGGTCTAGAGATGTCGTACCTAGTGATGCCAACCCATAACTTTAGTATCTCATTGACAAGAGGCTCAATATATACATTCATATCTTTCACTTGGAGATTTCCTAATTGGTTGAAAATACACAAAATTACTACCTTTTATATATATAAGAAATTATGCAACAAACAAGATGAATGGAATGCTACATTCAAACAAATACATTATAAACAAATACCCGGTTCCAAATTGGCGCTCTCTTCATATCCTCCCTATTAGGGTTGAAGTGCTCTCTCCATGGCTTAAAAAAAACCCTACCGAGTTGTAAAAATATGGGCCTCCCTAAAAAACTCTATCGTTGTCTTCTATATTGAAAAAAATCACAGTAAAAAATCCATTCGACCCTAAGAGAAGGTTGTAGTGACCCTTGGGTTTCTAGGCAGCTTGAATCCACTTGATTAGGTATTTTTCCGATGGCCACATGCCCATAAACTTCCCAATGAGGATATTTTATTTCATATGTCAATCTTGCCACACATATTTTCCGATTTTATAAGTAGGGCGGGGATCTGATTGGCTTTGTGGATACAACCCCCATGTGCATCCTGATCGCCTTCTCCTCTCGAGCCCAAGGTCCCATTTCACTTAACCAATCCTTCCCCCTCATGCTACGCATTTTGGTTTCTCTTCTTACCAGATATACATTTTTCATGGCTTCTAGTCCCCGGGGGGGTACGTTCTCCCCTTGATTTGCTCCCATATTTGTCACCCACCAGGCTCTTGCAAGCCCTGGATTCCTTACCTACCAAAGCAACGATCTGAGAAACCTAGCGCTCCTTACCCACAACAACAAACTCGCTCATTTTTCACCAAGTTATCTTGTGTCAATACCCGCCACTCTAAGTTAATAGACTTGAGCTCACCAAATAGATTGACATCGTAAGATGCCAATGAAATCCTAACATTATGTGGTTCTTCTTTAAAACCATCCATTTTTCTTTGATGTTCCTAAATACAGGACCATCTGCAGGAATTCAAAGAACACCATCTTCACTTTTGTCCTATGAATGGTAATCCATAAACTATGATATGCTTTGGCACCTAAAAAGTCACTTCAAACGTGGAATCATGGTAATATAATGAAGAACCTTCTGGGGAACATTATTTGTTATTTGATCCATTCGATATCTACTGATTTGACATTGCGGGCAATTTTGGTTTTTGATGCATATTGTCCATAATATATAATATGATCATTGGGACATGCATCAATAGCTTGATAATCCATTCCAATACCTTTCATAATGGCGGATAATTCTTGGTATGTGCAAGGTAACTTATTTGGTGATGGTAATAAATTGTTTCCTATCAATATACAACATTAAAAATAACTAGTTAATGTAAATAATAGTAATCAATATAAATATTACATCCTTAATTTGCACATTAATTGACACTAAAAATAAAGAAAAAAAGTCGACCTAAATGTATATGTGACGATTTACATTGTGTACCTTAGGATCTGTGTGAGACATGTGTTTGAAAAAACATTTGATACCTTCAAGTTCACCAACAGCATTACAATAGACATGATATTTTTTTGAGCCTTCATAAACGGATTCTGTGGCCCTATGAAGCATAGGTACATCATAAATATATTCATCATCATTTTCCTCACCCTACAAGTTTTCCTCACCCAATTTGTCGGTCTCATCCATGGGAGCATTAAAGATGTCTTGGATCAATCTATTTGTCCCATCATCCTCCATTGTATTGTTAATGTCATCTTCTTCCACATGATTTACTTGATCTTCAACATCCATACCATATTCCTTAGCTTGTACAATATTATTTCTACAAATACTTTCCACACTAGGCGGTGTCACATACATAGGAGGATTTGTCTTTATAAATAATACAAAAAATCACATAAAATTAGAGTATATAACAAATATTAAAATGAAAGATTTTTTTTAAAAACAATCGTTAATTTATATATACAAAGGCCTATAATGAAATATAACTTACCATAGGATGATATTCATACCCGCCTTCAACATGCCCATACTCCCTACAATGTCTTTCAATTGTTTTTATTAAAAGTATTCTTCGATTAAATTCCCTTCATTCACAACAAGGGAAATAACATTTCCATCACCCTTTCCCTCCAATCACACCCTTAACTCAACAAGCATCCTTAATTCTGTTGGAGTTAGCATTGTAATTACCTATTACAACAATATCCACTGAAGCAATATAAGTACAATATACAAAAATATTCATAGGGTAAAAATATCATCAAATATTGACCCATATGTATTAGTGAATTAAGCGAGTGTCATCATAGATTTATTAAAGATTTATTATAAGAGTGGATAACAATTACTCAATCAATCAAATCCATACAATTGAATATGCAATTCAAGATATCTTTGTTGGATTGGTACGTTAAAGAAACTAAGAATGCACTGAAATTTCATGGCAATAAAGTCGGCATGATGCTCAACTAATTCAAAAATTTACATTCATATTGAGCACCATCCAAATTAAACCTTGTTTTAAAAACATCTACTAGTAATTTTTAGTCCAATAAGTATACATGAAAATAAACACCAACTACACCCCTTATATAATGATCAATACCAACTAATTGTCGCAACTACAACAAATTTGTTGAAATCTCTGCTGGGCATAAAGATTTATAGAGTTATCATCATCGGATTCTGATGAAAATTTTCCATGGTCAAAGTTGAAATTATAATCACGGTGTTGTGTTGGGATAAAGAATAAGGTGTCTATGTGGTCGTGCAAGTATTGGTGAGGCGGTTAGATGATGTGTCGAGGCATTGGTTAGACTTTTCAAAACATCATGATGGAATGCCTCACATGAGAATATGGTATTTATGAATCAATGCAAAGGTACATTCAGTGAGATGTGATTTAATAGATTACATAAATATTGTGGTTATGCACTCACATATGTGGGAACATTTGTTTAAATGCATGCTTATGCCATATTTTATTGTATTTAATATTTCAATAGCTAAAATGATGAGATTATTGGGAAATTAAAATTTTAAAATCATTTCATGAGTTGTTGTGGATGTAATGAAAGGATTGCACGAAAGTTAGTCATGTTTTTATGAACTACGAAAATACTCTGTCAAGAGGATAGAGTTGTACATAGTATGAATATGGTGAAGGTTGTGATGTTGTAACCATGAGTATTGGCACAATTGTTTAATTGCATAGTGCATTGTGTAATTTTTATTGTGATAGTGAATGCTTATACGGTGAATGTATTTCAATGCATTTAAGATATTAACAATGAATAATGATTGAATTATTTACGTGTTATAATTATGATATCACCTTATGGGCTATTGTAAATGTTGCAATAAATGATTATATGCATGTATACTCACAATTTATTTGGTTGAATGAAAAGTTCAAACTGGAGGTAGAATTGTCTTGGATATTGTAGTGACTATAAGTCCATAAGGAAGACTAGGTGCTACCACCTGAAAAGACCAAACATTATGAGAATGATCTCATACTTATGAAATTTGGTTTCTGTATGAAACATATTTGAATTTTTTTTGGATGAAATTATTATGATGATATTTCATGGTAATTGTATGTGTATAATATATGTGAGATGATGTATTTGTCTAGTGAGGACAGATGATGGCTGCTAAAAGCTTGCATCCAAAGGGGAGAATGCTACTATAATGACACTGGAACCCTATGATAGGCCTTGATTTCAATGAGCTATGCATATTAGAGGTTTCTATTGGGATTCCTTTGCAGTAAGACTATATAAGTTTACGCTCTTCTTGTGCAAGAAATCCTTGGCAAATGATGGATCTCCCAAGGGACTATTTAGTAGAGAAGGGGATGCTTACGCCTAGATGGTGAGTGACTGCAAAGAAGATGAAACTTGAATGAATATATTGTTAGAGATTCATGTTATATACTAGTTGGGATCAAGAAGACAATATATGAATATATACTTTGGGCATGTCAGAGAAGATAGTAAGATGAATCTCGCTCGTGGTATCCATGTGGAGTAGAGATATGTTCATACATATAAGTATTGGTTTTATTTGCATACTTTATCTCATGATATGAATATATATGCTTCAATTACAAAAATTGAATCTTTAAGAATGGATCAAGTGCTGCTCAAAATGGCTATAATGAGCATGTTTTTTCTTCAATGATTGTATTAGGCATGTGTTTAAATGCTAAATGCCTTGGAGGTATTCCAAGATAGTACAAAGGAATGATTGAAATTTGTTGTCCAAGATAGCCATCAATGAGATGAGTGACCTTAAAGAGGAAGGCATTGTAGATTCACCTTTGGAATGTAATATCTCATTTTTCACCTTTGGAATGTATTAAACCATAGTATGTAAAGTGATGTAATATGCTAGTAATTCTTAGTGAAGAGCTCAAGGCTAAGGCCTAACTAGTGAATGGCTAGGCATGTATCATGTAAATATTTCTATATGGACCATGTATTAGGCTTGTCATGATGCCTTGAAAGCTATGTAAATATTATGATGGAACATAATAAAATGGTCCAAGATGGCTATGTAAGGAGCAGTAGAGGGGCTACAATTCCACTCGAGAGGAAGAGGAAAGGAGGCCTATGGGAGAGAAAATACTCTTTTTCCAAGTATCAACCTTAGAACTCATCATTTTTTCCATGTTCCTTAAATGGACCATTTATTTTCTTTGAATTATCAAATCCAATCATTCAATGCATGTGGGAGGTTGGCGGGAAAAGTCTTCTCATAAACTAATGGAAGCATGGGATGGATATGCTTTTGTGAAAATTGTAAGAGTCATTCATTTTATGGTTAGAAGTAATGTAAATTGCATTTTCACCAATACTCTCATCTCCATTACAGTCTATCACTCATTTTCTAACTAGAATTCATACACCATGGGAGATATCCATGGGGATTAATCAAACTGAGAAATTAACTAGAGATTAGCAATTTGAAGAGGAAATTGCATACATCAAGAGGGAATATGATGGTTGTAGGTAAGAATAGTGGCTAAGAAAGATAAGAAATTTTATACACTATTTATTTTCTATCATAGGATGCTTGTGAAGCCATGAATTGATGTTACACGGGGTTCTTTAAAAGCATATAGTAGGTTGGACTCTTTCTGCACACACTAAAGAGCACTATAAGGATTGGGTACTTTGAGGGATTGTTGAGTAGAGAAAGAGTAATCCTTTGCTATGCTGTGTGGGGCAGTGGAAGGGATTTCCATGGGTGGGATGGCTGAGTGAATTTCTTGTAATTTCTTAGTGGTGAGAAAATTAACTAAGCATGAGAGAAAATGGGTTTTGGCTAAGAGAGAGAAGCCTGTAGGTGTTTCCTTTTCCTTGGTGGCTTCATAGCCCAACTTGGGGTGATATATGCATATGATACCTTTGGTTGGGTAGAGAATATCTCTTACAAATCAAGTTGCTTGGATATTCCTCATTTAAAAGACAAATATGTTGAGTATGTGTTATATTCTCTGCAGGTGTGTGTGTAGGGGGGTGCATCTTTGAATTCACCTGACAATCCCCTCCATCTAGTGCTCTGCCATATGTGCTAGGTGATGCACATAGATCTAGTTCAGGGGGGCGTGTCGACGCCCTCCCCCTTCCGTGAAGCGAGTTCAAAATTTTTGGGGTTGTTTTTTACCTATTTTTGGGTTCTTTATAAAAATATGTAATTTAATATTGGTTAAGGGATTGGAGTCTATTTTCTAATTTGAGTTAACAGATTAGGGTTTTGGATGCTGCGGAATATCTATATTGTATTGTGAGTGGCTAATAATCAATAATGAGAAAATAAGAGGTGTGACTCTAAGTTTTGTTGGTTTTCCCAGTTGAGGGTTTCCAGGGTAAATATATGTGTTTTATGTGTAAATGTTGTGGTGTAATCTCTATTTTGCTTAAACGAATATGTGTGCTTTGATTCTCTACAAAAAGTTTAAAACTTACATGTGGTATCCGATCTCGATTATTGGCTTCAGGTGGACACCTTTGTTGCTGAGGGTTCGATGCGGTTGATAGATATTGGGTCTGTGATAAAACTGGTTTAAATGGGAGCTTTGCAGCGTTGATTTGTGTATTCAAAGAGAATGGCGAGTAGTTCGAGAATTAAGATCAAGAAATTTAATGGCCAGAAATTTGAGCTATGGAAGCTCAAAATGGAGGATATTCTTGTAGATCGAGAACATTGGATTGTTGTGGATCCAGGTACAAAAACCACTGGAACATCGAAATAATATTGGGAGAAATTAGATAGAAGGGTGAGGAGTACAATCCGAATGTGCTTATCATACTTTGTTCTTTTGAACATATCTGGAGAAGATAGTGCGGTAAAGCTTTGGACAAAGCTAGGGAGTTTGTATCAATCAAAATCCCTGGTAAACAAGTTGTTTTTTCAAAAGAAACTGTATCACCCCAGAATGGATGAAAATGACACTATGTCAGAGCATCTAAATGTCTACAATAATATGGTAAGTCAAATAATCTTTGTTGGCATTAAAATGGCTGAAGAAGATAAATGTATAGTACATTATTGTGTTCTTTTCCAGATTCCTGGGATAACCTAATTGTGGAAATAGGTAGTGCTCGTCAAGCAACCTTAAAATTTGATGAAATAGTATCATCCTCGTTGTCAGAAGACATGAGATGAAAATCCATGGATAATAATAGCATGGATTCCTTATCTGTGATAGGTCTCCCCCAAGAGAGAAATAAAAATAAGGGATCTAGGGGTATATCTAAATCTAAGGGTAGATCTAAATCCATAGGAAAATTTATAAGGAAATGTTGGAAATGCAGTAAAGTTGGGCACTATAAAAAGGATTGTAGATCTAAGAATGCTGATAAAGGAAAGGGATATGAGGATACCCCTTCCATAGAGGCAAATAAATCCTTAGAAGAAGGATGGGATGTGTACCTAGCTTCCATAGGTAATCGTTCAGATCGTGATATATGGTTGATTGACTCAGGTGCATTGTGTCATATGACCCCTCATATGGAGCAGTTTTGTGAATATGAAAAGTAAAATGGAGGAGATGTGTTCTTGGGAGATGATTCACCAGCCAATATCATTGGAGGTGGAAGAGTTAAGTTGAAGCTTGAATATGGAAGGATTAGAATTATCCCTGGAGTTCTACACATTCCAAATCTAGCGAGAAACTTGATATCTATTGGAAATACGGATGTTGCAGGTGTACAGATTGTGTGTGATAATGGAAAATGGAAAATGGTTCGAGGGTCAATGGTTTTAATGAGGGTATTTTAGAGGTGAACTCTATATAGACTATTTGGAAGCACCATCATCGATGAATGTAACAGTTTTGTTTTTCTTAAGGGAGGAGATAAAGAAGACAGAACCCTGATTGCATCCGGCGGAAAGGCAATGCTATGGCATCAAATATTGGGGCATATAGGTGAAAAGGGACTTTTATAATTACAAAGTAAAGGTATGGTTGAAGGTATGTCTAATTGCACTCTAGATTTTGACTTCTGTGAACATTGCATATATGGAAAACATAATCGAGTAACATTTGCACATGGTGCTACAAGAGGAAAGGGAATTTTAGAGTTAATACATAGTGATGTGTTTGGACCTGTTTATGTTCCATATTTAGGTAGATATGTGTATTATGTTTCATTTATAGATGATTTCTCAAGGAAAACATGGATATATTTCCTTTGAAATAAATCTGAAGTATTTGCTAAGTTTAAAGAATTTAAGGCTTTTGTAGAGAATCAGACATAAAAGAAAATAAAGGTGTTGAGGACAGATAATGGTTGGGAGTTCTGTGGGAATGAATTCGATGAATTTTGTAAGAAGTGCGGTATAGAAAGGTAGAAGAATACTCCATACACACCTCAACAAAATGGAGTTGAAAAAAGGATGAATAGGACACTGATGGAAAAGGCAAGGAGCATGCTCAGCAGTGACAGGATAGGACAAGAATTCTAGGTAGAGGTAGTGGATATTGCATGTTACTTGGTAAATCGATCACCCACATAAGCTTTGGTTGACAAAACTCCACATGAGGTATCGAATGGAAAGAAACCCTGTATTAAACATATGAAATTTTTTGGAGGTGATTCTTATGTACATGTTCCAAAGGAGAAAAGGAGTAAGTTGGATAATAAAGTTGAAAAATGTATCTTTATCGGTTATAAAGATTGTATGAAAGGTTATAAGCTTTGGAATCCTATAACTAAGAAGACTGTTTACAGTCAAGATGTTGTCTTTAGAGAGATCAAAGAAGTTCCCAGACATGAAGTGACTCTAATGGAAAATGAACTAGAGAAAATAGAGGTTGAGTTAGAATATGAAGAATATGAATCAATAGAATAAACTGAATAAGAAGAAGAAGAACCTCATACCCTAGTTTTGAGGAGATCATCTCGTGAAAGAAGACAAGCATAAAGGTATTCCCCTCCATATTTTTTGTCTAATTTTGCTTTATGTATTACTAATGATGATCATATAAATGTGAAGGAAGCTATTGATTCAGAGGATAGCGATATCTGGAAGAAGGCCATGGTTGAAGAAATGGATGCCTTGGACAAAAATGAAGCTTGGGATATAGTTCAGTTACCAGCTGGAAGAAATTTCATTGGCAACAAATGGCCGTTTAAAAAGAATTTGAATGCATAAGGTCAAGTGGAGAAGTACAAATCTCTCCTGGTAGCAAAGGGATACTCTCAGGTAGAGGGAATTGATTTTGGTGAAATATTTTCTCCTGTTGCAAAATTAACTTCTATTAGATTCCTTCTTGCTATTTTTTCTTCTTTTGATATTGAAGTAGAGCAGATGGACGTGAAGACAACATTCCTACATGGGGACTTGGAAGAAAAATCTACATAAAGTAACCTGAGGGATTTACAATAAAGGGTAAGAAGGAGCTGGTTTGCAAGCTCAAGAAGTCCCTTTATGGTCTAAAACAATCTGCAAGGATGTGGTACCATAAGTTCAATACATACATATTTGGACTGGGATTTGTGAGAGGCAAAGATGATCACTATGTCAATTGTAAACATGTTGGAGAAAATTTTGTTTATGTAGTATTGTATGTCGATGACATGTTGTTGGTTGGAAACAACATGAAGGTTATCAAGGAGGTGAAAACATAGCTTCCTCCAAGTTCAACATGAAGGATCTCAGTGCTGCTAATTTCATCTTGGGGGTGGAGATAAAGAGAAATCGGGTAGAAAGGAAACTCTGTATGAACCAAAGAAAATATGTGGAAACAATACTGCACAAGTTTAATATGCATGAATGTAAACAAGTAAAAGTTCCTATTCCTGTAAGTATGATATTATCTACAAAACATTGTCCTGAGACAGAAGAAGAAAAAGAAGTCATGTCCCATGTTCCTTATGCTAGTGCAATTGGAAGTTTGATGTACGCCATGGTGTGCACTAGAGTAGACATTGTTGAGATATTGTAACTTCTAAGAATATTATATTTGTACTTTATTATTCTGGAGATGTTTCATTCCTCCGTGGAGACCCTATTGTATATCAGGAGATGTTTATTCCTCCGAGAGAATGTGGTAACTAGGGTTATTATACCTCCCTTGTGGGGTCGGCCCTGAGTTAACTGTTTTAGGGGTTATTAGACTCTCTTAGGAGAGGTCGGCCCAATTAGGGTGAAAATTCAGTTAGAAGATGAGTATAAATAGAGGAGGTGTGTTCCTCATTTATCACGCATTCACTCACTTGTGATTGGCACATAGCAAAGAGAGAGAGATCTAATATGGAGGAGAAGGAGCTCATGTTTGGGGATTACATCTTTGTATTTTTTGGTCATCTATATTGAGGAAGCTTTGCTGGGTTTTCTACCCCTTGAGGGTTTCCTAGGATAAATCTGTGTCTCTTGTGTTTATGTCATGCTTGTTGTTATTTCAATGATCCTGTATATGCTATTGTTGTGAAATGGAATGCAATACTGATGTTATATATCTTAGCATATTGAATCTTAACATGGTATCAGATCTATCCTGAAGGAAGGCAATGTATAGCACTTATGACACTTGTCTCACTTGCGACAATTTGAAAGTTAGGGTTTTGTATAGAAAAAACCTAGTCATTGTGGCACTTTCTCTATAAATCCATTTTGGCGAAGGTTCAGGATCTGAAACTCTTACAGGCCGAATATAACATCCCCTGTACCTTTTTTTCAAAGCTTAGCCTCAGATTCATTGTACTTTGTGATATATGATCCATACAAGTTATGGTTTTTGCATCTTCCAGAATGTAGTCCTAAACAGGTGACCTAGGGAAAAAAGGTCATATCTCAGGCTAGGAATCTCTAAATGAAATTCTGTAAAAAGTGGAAGTTAGGGCATAAAATGTAGTTTAACAGGTCCTCTTTTCAGAGGCCGAAGTTTGAAACAGTGACACGTGGCACTCCGTACAAGTCCGCTATGCTATCTCATCCCATAAAAAGGTCATGTTGCGACACTTGGCATGACTCTCTCTCAGAGAATCCATTAAATCTCAGAACTGTGGGGTTCGAAAGATGACAGGTTAGGATACCACAGGCTGAAGTTTCAGACCCTGCGGATCTGAAATTTCAGATATGAACCAGAAACAATACAACACATCTGAAATGACTCAACAGAGGAAATCTAAGAGGAGGAGGAAGAAGCTCTCACTTACGTTTTTTCAGGTTTTAGGTCTGAAAGGACCTGATACAATGTTGGATACACCTAATACAACATTGGAATCTTTGATAATGGATTTGGAATCCATTCATCATAGATATTGATCCTCCATCAAAATGTTGTGGGAGGAAGGAGATTGAAAATTAGGGTTTCCAAGTAAGAAGAAACCCTAACCAAGTTGGGGAGACTCATAGGGAAGCAATAAAGGAGGTTTAAATGGCACTGATATTTATCATCCTAGCACCATGAACCTATACAAGATGTTTTACAAGTACTCTACCTTAGATGGTTAGGGTTTTTTACCCCTATAGAGAAGACTACTCGTCAGATATGACTTGAGAAGACACAGGTATGTCTTGAAATATGATTCATGATTAATATGTTTGCCATCATTTAAGGTTAGTGCAATTATGATTGTTTGATAATGAATGCATATGAGTGATAGAAGACATTCATTGATTAGGTTTATGACACTTATGATTGTACTAATGCACCTATGGTGTTGTATGAGGATGATATTGTCTACTAACAAGATACAGGTACATCAAGAAAGACAAATCAAGTTATATGACCATGATGACATGAAGACAAAGAATCATCCATAGTATTTAACCACATAGAAGCTTTACTTACGAGGTATGTATGACTTTGTTCTACTATGCTTAACTTATGAGATATGCAGGTTCTAGCAAAAGGTATCTAAATCATTGAAGAGAACAAAGAAGATATTGTTTGGGTATGTTAAGACATAACCAAGCATGATAATCCATGTATGTTTTCCTATATCAAGTTAGAATCCTACTTTGTGTTAGGATCTTAGGTAAGTATACATGTGTATTAAATGATCATAACCATGCATACTTAAGATTATTTAGAATCATAATGTTTTGATAGTATTGAGATTATACTAATGAATGTATGATTATGTATGAGATCATGAGGATGACACTAGTGCACACTTAAGCATGCATAGTGGTACAGAATGGATAGAAGTTCAAAGACATATAATGATGCTATCATAAAATAGAGATCAAGCGAGAGGAAACCACACAAACATAAAAGATAAGTATTTGAGTTGTTATTTGAATCTCTGAAATAGTCAATGATATTGCTCGTAATAGTTATATGCATATGATGGGTAAGTTGGACAAACATTCCATTGTTGTTTATCTAGAATGAAACCTCTTTGTTGACACGCTGAGAGTTGTGCATGCTATTGATAGTATGTTCTGGTAGAGATGGAAGGCATCTAGATAACCACTATATGCATACAGGATATGGAAAAGTGTTGTGCCAAAGTATTGTTCAAGATAGTTGCATAACTATGTGAATCATATCTGTATGCATTATAGGTTATGATGTCAACATGATTTGATGATTATGAAGTATTACTAATCATGTAATTAACTTTGATTTGTAGGAAAGAGCATGTGGTATGATCTACAAAAGAAGGATGATGAACACCGAACAAGTGATGGATGTTCAACAAGAAGACTTACAAATCAAACATACTATAGAAGGCTCGTGGATAAAACATTCTCTTAGAAGGAGGAAGAGGATCTTGACGAGATGTTTGCTCCAAATGGCTAGATAAGACCATTCTCTTAATGGTGTAATTGAAGAAGAAGTACAAATCAAGAAAAATCCCAGGATTCAATTGAAGAAAGCTCTGTACGGATACCCAAGATCGATAGTCATTTGATGAGCTTAATGATCATCGTGGGTGATGCGGATTTCAACCTTTGCTACAAGGTTGAAGATGGTGTCTATATACAAATGACATTATTCTCTTAGATGGATGCAAGAAGGAACTCACCACAGAGTTCGAATGATCTTGAGGCCTCATATCAGTAGAGCCATATGACGAGAGATGGCATGGATAGATATGCAGAAGATCACTCAATGCAGAGTGTGAATGATGTTCAATCATAGAGGGAGAATTGATAGCTTCTTGACAAGATGATCCTAACCTTTAACTTAAGGTTATGGATGGTGAACTTGTCATACTATTACTGTATGTGGATGATCTCTTTCTAACAGGGAATGAGAAACAAATCATGGAAAGCAAGAAGAAGCTAGCTACAGAATTTGAGATGAAAGATCTCAAATTGATGCATTACTTCCTAGGTCTGGAAGTATGGCAAGGCCCAGAAGGAATCTTTCTCAACCAGGGAAAGTATGCTATGGAAATCTTGAAAAGATTTGATATGTTGGAATGTAAAGCCATGGCCACTCCCATGGATTCCAACTTGAAGCTGTTAGCTAATGACTCATCAAAGTTAGTGGATGTGACTCTGTATAGACAAATTATTGGGTCATTGATGTATCTGACGAATACCAGGCCAACTATATGCTTTGTTGTGAACACCTTGAGTTAGTATCTAGTAGAACCTAGACGTGTTCACCTGATTGTTGCAAAGCATGTGATGAGGTACCTAAAGGGTACGATAGACTTTGGTCTATGTTATCTTGGAGATCATGACTTCAGATTGTATGGCTACACAGATGCTGATTGGGTAGGAAGTGTATTAGACAAGAAGAGCACATCGGGAGGATGTTATTGTCTGGGATATTCCATGATCTCGTGGTTTAGCAGGAAGCATTCTAGTGTGGATCTCAGCACAACTAAAGCGGAATATATTGTTGCTTGCTCTGCTAGTTGTGAAGCAATATGGATTCAGAAGTTGTTATCAATATTATTTGACTTAGAGATAGATCCCACTGTGATCCTGTGTGACAACCAAAGTTGTATCAAGATGACAAAGAATCCAGTGTTTCATGTAAGTCAAAGCACATAGAGATCCAATATTTCGATATATGGTATATGGTGCATAAAGTAGCTATAAAGCTCAAGTATGTGAGAACTGATGAACAAGTTGCTGATGTATTGACCAAACCTCTGTCTCGAGTAAAGTTTGAGTATTTTCGAGACAAGCTTGGTGTAGTTCAGAAGGACCCTCCTCGAAAGGGGGAGTGATATGGTCTCTAATGATGAGATTGCCTACATCGACGGTAAGGTCGATGATGAGGATACTTGTATCGATGATGTTTCGATGATGAGGATACTTGTATCAATGATGAGGATACATGTATTGATGATGTGGATACTTGTATCGATGATGAGGTTACCTGTTCCAACGATGAGATCGATGATGAGGCTACCTGTCCCAATAATGAGGTCGATGATATCAATGATAAGGTTGAGAAGTGGTCCCTAGTGGATGAGAGGGATTGTATCATCCCCAAACTTTGGTCCCTGAATTGATCCGTAGACATATGTCTCCGAGAAGTGGTCCTTAGTGGACGAGAGGGATTGTATCATCCCTGTACTTCGGTCCCTAAATTGATCCGTAGACACATGTCTCCGAAAAGTGGTCCTTAGACTTTGTCTAAGTGGACGAGAGGACTGCATCATCCCTAAACAGTTAGTTCAAAATATACGTGATAGGATTGAATCATCCCTGAACAGTTAGTTCAAAATGTACGTGATAGGACTGCATCGTCCCTGAATAGTTAGTTCAAAGTGTGCGTGATAGGACTGCATCATCCCTTAACAGTTAGTTCAAAATGTACGTGATCTGGACCTCATCATCCATAGGCATGAGGGGTGTCTTAAATTGATCAGGATTAATCATCGTGTAAGTAGATCTGGACTGCATCATCGATAGACATGAGAGGTGTCTTAAATTGATCAGGATTGATTATCCTGTAAGTAGATCTGGACTGCATCGTCCATAGACATGAGAGGTGTCTTAAATTGATCAGGATTGATCATTCTGTAAGTAGATCTGGAATGCATCGTCCATAGACATGAGAGGTGTCTTAAATTGAGAGGGATTGATCATCCCGTAATTGGATTGGGATTGATCATCCTTAGACAGTGATCCCGTAATTTCGAAAGGAAGGATAGTCTTAAATGTTGATCCCTGGATTGTGGTGGGATTGATCATCCCTAGACAGTGATCCCATAATTCCGAAAGGAAGGATAGTCTTAAATATTGATCCTTAGACTAGAATCTCGTAAAAGGAAGGATTGTCTAATATGTGAGTAGTGGACAAGGATCTCGTAATTCCGAAAGGAAGGATCGTCCAAGTGTGGTAGCTCTGTAAATATTGGGTCCCGTAATTCCGAAAAGAAGGATTGTCTGAGCACCACCAATGTTGATGGACTAGAGTCCCATAATTCTAAAAGGAAGGACTGTCCATGATCCCATAATTCTGAAAGGAAGGATCACCAGAGTTGATGGACTAGAATCCCGTAATTCTGAAAGGAAGGATTTTCCATGATCTCATAATTCCGAAAGGAAGGATCACCAGAGTTGATGGACTAGAATCCTGTAATCCCGAAAGGAAGGATTGTCCATGACCCCGTAATTCCGAAAGGAAGGATCACTAGAGTTGATGGACTAGAATCACGTAATTCTGAAAGGAAGGATCACCAAAGTTGTTGGACTAGGGTCCCGTAATTCTGAAAGGAAGGACTATCCACGATCCTGTAATTCCGAAAGGAAGGATAATGTGTATTGCAGAGTATGCTTCTATGATGATATTGTTGATCGAGAGGATCCAAATCATGATACTATTGATCGAGAGGATCCAGATGATAATGTTGTTGATCGAGAAGATCCAGATGATCGAGGAGATCCAGATGATGATGATGTTGATTGAGAGATCCAGATGATGATGCTGTTTATCGGGAGATCCAGATGATGATGTTGATTGAGATGATATAGATGATGATGTTATGATACAGATGTTGATTGAGATGATCTAGATGATGATGTTGATCGAGATGATCCAGATGATGATGTTGATCGAGATGATCCAGATCCAGATGTTGATCGAGATGATCCAGATGATGATATTGATCGAGATGATCCAGAAGATGATGTTGATCGTGATGATTCAGATGATGATACTGTCGATCAAGAAGATCCAGATGATGATGTTGCTGTAGCTGTTCAGATGTTGTAGAAGATGAAGACTCAGTACTGAAGATGTTGATATTCTAGTATTGAAGATTTGAAGTTGTTCCAGTAATTGGTTGAGTTACTGATGATGTTAAAGAAAGCTTATAATGATTTATAGATTTATCATGTATCATGTAGTTGATGAATCCTTGCTCCTACAGATGTTGTTATAATATCCTTCTCGTTAAGGGGGAGTGTTGAGATATTGTAAGTTCTAAGAATATTATATTTGTAATTTATTATTCCGGAGATGTTTCATTCCTCCGTGGAGACCCTATTGTATATCCGTAGATGTTTATACCTCCGAGAGAATGTGGTAACTAGGGTTATTAGACCTCCCTTGTGGGGTCGACCCTAAGTTAGCTGTTTAGGGGTTATTAGACTCTCTTAGGAGAGGTCGGCCCAGTTAGGGTGAAAATTTAGTTAGAAGATGAGTATAAATAGAGGAGGTGTGTTCCTCATTTATCACTCATTCACTCACGTGTGATTGACGCATAGGAGAGAGAGAGAGATTTTCTATGGAGGAGAAGGAGCTCATGTTTTGGGATTACATATTTGTATTTGCTGGTCATCTATATTGAGGAATCTTGGCTGGGTTTTTAACCCCATGAGGGTTTCCCAGGATAAATATGTGTCTCTTGTGTTTATGTTGTGCTTGTTGTTCTTTCAGTGATCCTGTATATGCTATTGTTGTGAAATGGAATGTAATACTGATGTTATCTATCTTAGCATATTGAATCTTAACAGACATTTCCCACGTAGTTGGAGTTTTGGGAAGGTATATGTCAAAACCATGAAAGGAGCATTGGACAACTATGAAGAGGGTGTTTAAGTATTTGTGTGGAACAACAGATAATGCAATCTATTATCAAGGAAGAACTGGACAAGACATAGTGTTAAATGTAAATGGATTTGTTGATGCTGACCGGGTTGGAGATCTGGATCGTAGAAGATATACAAGTGGGTATGTATTTAACCTATTCGGAGTTGCTATCAGTTGGATGAGTAATAGATAGGATGTAGTGGCACTATCAACTACAAAAGATGAATACATGGAAGCCACTCATGCAAGTAAAGATGATGTTTGGTTGCAAATATTGTGTTTGGACATTGGGTTTGAACAACAAGCTGTAAGGTTAGATTGTGATAGTCATAGTGCAATATTCTTGGGAAATAACCCTGCTTATCACTCAAGAATAAAGCATATTGATGTGCAATT